>JAOVYX010003875.1:0-10662 GCA_035668315.1 Drosera spatulata
AAACCTGTAACACTCCCCCCCCCCCCCCCCCCAAAAAAAAAAGGAAAAAAGAAAAAAAGGACAATGCTGACTGAAGGGTTGCTTTTTCACTGATATCAAACTGTAACCAAAGAAGGCTACACAGCCTACACTTATTACTTGAGTCAACCTTCTAATTCGTTGTCAAATTACTAGCCAAGGTACCCATGATCAAGAGAGGGACTTGCGAATTGCAATATCCAAAGGCTAGTTGATGGATGGTAAGGTGCACCAAGCTTTTTCCAAGTTCATTGTTCTCGTACAAAAGACAAAATTTTAGACTCTAGAAGAAGTAACAAGCAAAGAAACATTATGAAATACAGAAGAAGATTCAAACAGAAACACAGCAGTGGTTACATATCTCATGAAGGCAGAAATAAAACCACTTTTTGTTTAAATGGAGGTTAAAAACTCAAATTTGTTGCAGAATATTGCCAGGTAACATTGCACGGAAATATGCACAATGAAAGAGAAGGGGAAACAACAATCAGACACACAGAGGAGAACTATTGCATAATCTAAGTCTATGAATTGTTGTTCCTTACAAATACAAAATAAATGTACCACTCTCATATAAAATTAGGTTGTTTCTGCAAGTAGGCATACGCTCCCAATGTGTGTGCCTGCGTGTGTCAATCCAAGCTTAATTGATGTAATACCTCTTTTCTAGTAGATGTTAAACATAAATGGTAGAAATGATACAACAGCAGCAAATGTATATTTTTGTCCGCCCTCTTTGTTATATATGTCTATGCTACTAACTTTAGCTGAAAAAATAAAAACATCATTTGCCGACCAAGCATCTGATGAGTAAGGATTATAATTTTATACAATTACAAAAACTCCAACCAATCTCCAGATAATGCTGTGGATTCATTATAATCACTCAAACCAGTCAAAAGGCTCCAGGATACTTCTCAGGAAACCGCTCCATTTCATTGAACATGAGGTCGAAAGAAAAGAAGATGGTTGTCTTACACAAGCGATCTAAATCTGTCAAGCGATTTCCATACCCAAGAATAACTCTGTGTAACACATTAGCAATTACTTAGCTGATTTTTTCCGACTCTCTACTATGTTGATTGTTGACCAAGCCAGAACAGCTCTACTCCTACATCAGGCACGTGAAAAATTATATCTACTAATATTTACATTACCGAGCGCCACAGAACAGCTCCTCACCCTTCATTTCCTTCATTACTTTCTAACCCTAACTGCAAATCCAAGGGACCAAGACGGTGCACACTTGTCCTCCAGCAAAAATACCAAACACACACCGTCGTCCGTACACATCCCCCAAACGAACTCACTTTTTATCATGACCCACCCATTTCCCGGCCATAAACTTCCTTAAATGAAGGATTTAAATGTCGAGAGTTCACTAAGCATTCCTCAAATCAAGTAAACTAACTCATAATCCCGATGAATTAATCCCTGCTCCATACACACCGCTATTACAAGGAAATTCATAGTACACCCCCCGGGGTGTACACCCCTCCACACTATCTTGATTTCTGATTGTTGTCAAGATTAGTTTTGTTTTTCACTAATTGTGATTATTTTCTCTTCACCAATCATATTCAAGGAAAGTGGGGGCGTACACCCCGGAGGTGCACCTAATACTTCCCGCTATTACACCTCCGTCTCGAACCCCACATTAAAAACACTAGCATTGTTTCCCAATCCAACCAACACCAATAACGCTTTCGAGCCACATTAATCCAACAGAAATGAATCAAGAAACCCCTGCTTTCTTTTTTTTCCTCGTAGGCAACAACGACGACACAGACAACACTTAACTCCGTTGCAATATCACGAGAAGATTGATTAATACATATAAACAGATGTAATCTCACCAGTTTATGACGATTATCGACGGTGCACTGCGTCGACGTATTGTAGCCGATGATTTGACGCCGGGTAGAACGATGATGATCGAGGGGGGAAAATGGATGCCGTTGTAGGCGGAGGAGAGAGGGGGATTGCGGCGACGGCGGAGAGACGACGGCGATGGTGGTTGGAGGCGGCGAGAGGGGCGGCGAGAGGGGTTGGTGGTGGGGGAAAGAGTCGCTAGATTGATGGATTTTTTTCAGAGATGATGGTCACATAACTACTGAACAAATTTTTATATATTTTTTTCGTATCATTTAAATTATAATATTATTTTATATTAATAATAAAATTATTTATGATATGATCAAAATCATTTTATGTAAATTATTATAAAATATTAATGATAATTTAAGTGATGCATTATAACCCTATATTAATATTATAATTTTTTACGTCGTTAAGATTAAAAACAAAATTTTTCAAAATACATATTGAATAATGCAATAATGATACAATATTATAATTTAAATGGGACGAAAGAAATATGTTTTAACATTGCATAGAAATGTGTTTTTTGTGTTACTATTTATGTCATACGACAAAAGTTTATGTAAGATCTTTGGTTCACTAAACAAGACAATCATAATAGTATCGGTTATGAGCTCATAAATGTTTTTATATCAAGATAATATTCCATGAAAAGATAATTTTCGGCAGGTTTAATAGAAGAGTTAGGGTCTCTCTTTGCCTCAAATGTCAACAGAAATATGATTGTACATTTCTTAGGTAGATAAATAATAGGAAGAAATAAGAGTCATTGTCATGAAGTGATGTCAATTCCCACGGATTGGAACAATGATCATGTTTCACAAACTACAACTTCCTCAGTCATACTCATATCATATTGATATTACCAATCATAGAGATTAGGCTCAGATGGGAGACCAAACCAACAAGAATGCAAGCTTACCATTATTATGTAACGGCCTATTACGTTAAATGAAATTGTCTAAGTGATAAACCTACTACGTCAAATAATGGAATTATCTCAATGATAAACTGTTTCTTTTCTAATCTTGAGGACACGACGGAATTCTATTTGTATGCTCATTTCCTTTCTTTCATGTAATGGCCTACCCCCAAATCGGGACTGTCAATTCTTTCATAAGGTAGGATAATTGAGGCAACTACAAAAATAATCAGGAAACGCATCTGTTAACTGAAAACTTGAGTCAGCGACATCCTTCTGTTCTATAATGGTTGAACGAGGCTCAGAAATATCATATATTCTGCAGCTGTAAACACACATAATGCAAGACACTTGATTCCAACGTTATTCATCGTAAACCTAATGCAACGAGTGATTCGAGCATATCTGAATGTGCCACAACTCTCAACGAATTTGGCATTCGAAGCTAGCCATAAAACGGCATATGAACAGTCAGTCACAAGGAAAAACAAATGTACTACAATGATAATGAACCACAAACAAACTGCAGGAATTTCAAATCTGATAAAAAATGATCATAACTAGCATCTTCTATCCTGCTGAAGTGCATCCAACTTCCTTGAGCCAAGTCAGAGGATGCCACAACAACTTAGAATACTCTGGAAACGAAACGATCATGCTGAACTTACTATCGTCCATATGGTAAACCATGACATCGAGACCCTTCTTCCCTTTCGTTTTATAAATAGACTCAATCGTAGTCCTTCTCCTCATGCATCAGGAAACCCTCTTCCAGCAAAGAAGATGCAATTCCCTCGACAGGATCCAGCAAGATCACGTGCTGACATGGAGAAAACCCTGTCCCTGATGCTCGTAACCTCGACCCACGTCCCTCCATCCTCGTCCAGCCCATACACCTTGAGCTTCACTCACCTTCTTTTCCCTTTGATACAGCATCTGAGAACCAAGTACAACTTCCCATTCGACTCGACCGGCTTTCTTCCTCCTCTCATCATGCCTCGAAACCAACACTGCAACCTGAGTCATCCCGATCACCTCGAAGTCAATCTGAACAAACCCTTCCTCCCCATTATTAGCACTCTCCAACTTATCATAGTCAACCACATAAGTCTTCCCACTACGACAAACCGCGTAAACCCTCCCCTTATGATCCAACACATCATCCACACTCCCAAACCTCCTCTCCGTCCTGTAACACGTACAAACATACCACCTAGACCACATTCCAAAACCCTCCTCCACGCTCATATACCACAGTTTCCTAACCCAGAAATCACAACCCACATCCAGCAACATCGCTCCGCCATTCGGCAACACAAGAACCCTATCGTTCTTCCTACGCCAACAATGCGGCCCTGAGAACCTCCCGTCGCTCTCACTCCAATACGCTACAACCACGTCATTCCGGGTATAGTACCAGTTGAAATATTTGTTATTTAAAATAATTAATTATCCTTATTGACATGTTCTAATATTAGCAGATATGCCCTAGACAAATCTAATTGGATTTGACTACTATCAGTAATTGAGAGCTAACCTAGAATTCGATTGAATTTAAAAGACTTTGTTGAAAGCTATGTATGTAATTTAAAGATATATTAATTTTTTTAAACTTTATATGATATTTACTATACAAAGAAAAGTATTACTATTTGACTCAATGAAATATGAATCCAACGGGTGATTCTCCTTGTAAAAATAAATAGTTAAGTACAAAATATTCGACAAAGCTGCAATCACTCACACCTTCGTTTACTAGATATATATATATATATATAGGTATGGATATTTTTATTTGTCATTAATTTTACAAATGAAATATTATTCTCTCTTTGTTTGTTTTCATTTTTTGTTAATTTGACATTTAATACATGATAAATATTTGAATTAAATCTTTTAACTCTTAACTACTATCAAAATATATCGACTAACCTATAAATTTTAATTTTTTTATTATTAATGAATTTATTTTTTTAGTTTATTAATATTCAATCAAAAGCATCGCATGAAAATTTTGAACGGTCAAGATAAAAGGATCTCACTTATAAAGCCATCTCTATTTGCTTAGTATATAATATAGATTTTAGTATATCGGATACCAATAAATTTTATAGAATCAATCTGTTTCTTTGAAGTTTGACTACTAATTGTATTTATATTCTAATTATTAATAATTTATAACAACCGTCGGATGAAAAATTAAACAATCAAGATTAAAAGATCTCAATTGAAAATAAAACCATCTCTTTTTTTTAGAAAATTCTCCTAGGACACAACTTTTCCAAAATATTACGCAAAACATACAATCCAAAGAAATAATTTCCATTTGATACAATTTGTATTTTTCCCAAAATAAAAAACGATCCATGCAACCAAATTCTTCAATTCATCAAATCTCAATCAAAACTCATCAAATTTATTTCTAATCACTCCCATTTGATCTTACGTACACAAATTAATCAATTTTAATTCATAAAACATCTCAAATCCTTCAATTTCATCTAAAATTCAGTTTCGATCGTTTTGAAAATCCTAACTACAAAATCATTATTTCTTGATCGTTTCAGTGATTGAAGACTCTAATCTACTTATTTAGGTTAGAGTAATTTAGTTTTAGGAATTGGTTTGATTGATTTTTTGTTTTTGTTATTTTTTCTGGTTTCTGGATTCGTTGAATTTGAACTGACGCACTGTCTTATTTTGAAACAGTGCGTCAGTGTTTAGCTCTTGATTTTTTTTAAAACAAAAAAAATTAATCATGTTGGATATTATGTAATCATGTTTTCAATTTTATGGATATCGTGATATAAATTTTTGTTTTAATTGATTTTTAGTGATTTTTAGATTTGTTGTATTTGAACTGACGCATTGTTTTGTTTTGTTATGACGCCTTGTTTCAAACAGGGTCTCTGAATACTGTCAATGTTTCACAATCTCAAACAATGCGCCAATACAACGAAACGGAGCACCTGAATAATTCTGTATTTTTCGGATCTTGTTTTTTATTTTAAAGAAAAAATATGTTGTTTACTAAATAATGATTTTTTCAATTCTATTGATATCATGCTATAAATTTGTGTTAAGCATTCGTTTAATCTTATGATTAAAAAAAAAAAAAAAAACAAGCGCACTGTTTGAATAACACTGGCGTCCTGTTTGAATCAAACAGTGCACCTGGATATTTTGATCATATAAACAAAATGAAGCATTCTTTTTTAGTTTGTCAATGAACGTTTGAATCAATTCATTTGAATTTATGCATGCAGTTATCTTTTTATCAAACGATTACAATTTTCTTTACAGAGTTCGAATGGAAAAAAAATCCTAGTTGCTCAATTTCATATTTTTTCATTGGATTTTGTTATTGAAACAGTGTGGCGTGAAGGTTTGATTAGTGAAATTGAATTCGAGTGACGATTTTGATTTTTTCATTGGATGTTGAGTTTCGGCCGTTTGAAAAACCCTAACTACCAAATCATTTCTCCTTGATCGTTTTCAGTGATTGAAGACTCTAATCTACTTGTTAGGGTTAGAGCAATTTAGTTTTAAGGTTGTGTTTGATTAATTTTTTTGATTTGCTTGGCTTTTTAATAACAGACGCACTGTTTCAGGCGCTCTGTTTGAAAACAGTGCGCCAGTGTTTTTTTCCAAAAAAAAATCATGTTGGGTAGTATGTAATAATGTTTTCGATTTTCTGAATATCATGTTATAATTGGCTGTTTTTGTTGATTTTTTGTGGTTTTTCGTTTTAGTTAATGCAGGCGTACTGTTTGAATGAAACAATGCGCCTGTGTTATGTAAATATTGTGTCTTAGTTTTTTGATCATGTAAACAAATCGAAACGTGTTTGTTTTTTATCCCCGAATTCTGTCATGTTATTTTATGAATAACTGGCGTCTTATTTTCGTTTGAACCGACACTCTATTTCTTTGTGATATTTCATCGAACATCTTGCAGGTGTCATGGGCTTGCTGTTCATATGCTCCAGGTGTATCAAGGATTCAGTTTGCGGGTGTTTATGAGTTTGCAGATCCTTATACAAAGATCTCCCCGGTCATACGCTCTCTCAGTGTGCGAGTGTTTGTGAGTTTAGAGATCCTTATATTTCTTTCCTACGATTTTCATATTTGATGCATGTGTGGTGGGGTGTGAAGATGGAGCAAGGTGACGAGGAGGATGAATCCAATGGACTTACGGTGGTGGCGGTGATGGGTGGTGGGCTGTGAAGGTGGAGCAAGGTGACGATGAGGGTGAATCCAATGAGTAAAGTGATGTCACGTTTGTGTTGGGCTGGGACAAATTCAAATTATAGTGGATGGAAATTATTTTTTCGTATTGTATGGGTTGGGTATTTTTTCTATTTTTGGGAATTCACTCCTTTTTGTTTAGTATATAGTATAGATATAGATTTTAGACCCAAAAAAAGAGAAAAAAAAGGACAAAAGGCCAAGATCAATAGTGCAACAATACGATAATCGGATAATTATTAAAAATAAAATGTATTTTATGATTAAAAATAAAATGTATTTTATGATTAAAAATAATATATATATATATATATATAAAATCTTTTATGTAAATATTGGACAATTAAAACACATCGTTATAATGATGGAATATAAAAATCGTTTATGTAGATGTTGAATGACTATGTAATAATACTTATATTCTTGATATTTTTCTTTTCGTTTGTTTATTATAACGTTTTAGGATAATAAATTTAGATCGTTAATTCAAGATCTCCTACTGTGACAAGATCGGGTTCTACACATATTCGTCCAATTTATTTTATGTTTTTTCGTCATTATTTATGTTACTTTTGTTTTTTTTTTTTTCATCATTTTGAACAGCGGAGTGCCATACACAATGGCGGAAAACAACTTCTTTTCAAGAGGGACAGACAATACAAGAAAGGGTTAAAAAAATCATAAATGCTTCTAAGATAATCGACATCTGTAACAAAAATGAAACATTGGTGTATATACACCGTTAAAGAGAATGCGATAACGTTTTTATATCAAAACTCATGATAAAAACCCATTGACAAAAACAATACCAAAAAACATTACTTAAACTTTTCAAGAACAATATAGAAGAAAATGCAACAGGGGTTAGTGGAGGTGCAGCAACCAACAGGAAAACATATATAGCGAAACAATCTTCATCACATAATTTTAAAAACAAAAAATTTAAAATTCAAAAAAATAATTGAGAATAAAAATATGGGTGAAGATGCTCTTGGAACAATTATTTTTCTGTTTCTTACAACATAATCTTTTTTCCTAATGCAATATTAGTTTACATGTTGCAAAAACGGAGGATTTATTGCACATCTTCCAAAAAATTTAAATAAAAATCTTTTAATTTAAATTTTACTATTAGTAAAAATCAGCAAGATGTGAATTTGATTTAAGATTTTTACCCATTTTTTCATAACTTGATCCTAGTAGTTTTTCTCATCCATGATTTTACTCAATCAAGCAAATCTAGAAACTATGACACATACTCCATTGAATTGAAAGTGGGATAAGGGACGATGGCCCCCACCAGCCTATCGAAATAATGAATAATTAAATAACGGTGTCTCCTCTGTAGGTCCTACACCGGCACAAAATCTAAATTTGCCCATGCAGATTTACTTCCCATGTTCTTCTTTCACTGTCTTTTGCTGTACTTTCCGCGATGATTGTCACCATGCAGACAACAGACTCTTATTATATTTATAGAAACAATGAATAACAATTAAAATACAATAATAGTATCGTTTTATTATCTCGGTTAAAAAATTGATAGTCCTTGTATGTCGAATAACTTAAGAAGGGGGCAAATGAATATTGAAAGTTTTTCACAAAATATACCAACAGTGCTGTAGAATAGACAATGGCATCGATATCATTGTTGTGATGCAGACAATCACTTCATAATTTTGATAAAGATCAGTTTCGATTTTCAATGTTATCTTGTAGTGGCAGTTCTGTAACACTGATTTCAATTCCAGTTTGCGAATTTAACTCAGTTGATTACTGATTGTGTTTGGATCTCCATGTTGTAATTGATTGACAAACTAAACATGCCAAATTAAAAGACAGCATTAAATGGGCACAAAATTTTATACCGGTATCCTTCTAGTTAATAACTCATCAACTACAAGACTAATTTTGTCCCTGTAGAGATTTTAAAACTTTGAATCATACTTCTCCTTTGTACACAAAGTTCTGTCTCGTGTGTAACCCTAACTCTAGGACTATAAATCACGCAATTGTACCTACCCTAAGGTTGCAACCCAGCTTCACAAGCTTAACTCTAGACTTATTAATTCCTAGTTCTATTTCGAACTAACTACTCATCTCTGCATGTGATCAGTTCCATTTACCGACTAAAACAATCAAATACAAAATTCGATCTTACTTATTACAATCACAGCAATCGAAAACAATCTAAGAGTATGCAAAGATTTAGAATCGACCTAAATTAGTATTGAAAACCAGAATTTGCCTTTCAAGACTATTTAAAACCTCAATGTATGAAAACCAAAATCTCTTGATCTCCAAATTTGTCGTGGTTACAATTAGGTTTGTGGGTGCTTTGTTTCCAGATCGGAAGAGTTCTCTTTAAATACAATGTGTAGTGGACAAGAGATCGTATAGTTCCCTCCAGAAAATAGTTGACCAAATTGAGAGAGTGGAGAGATGTGTTTGTTACAACAGATACCATGAAAATAGAAACATAACAAACAGCTGTCGCATCAGTTATAAGCTGCATTTCCTGAGTCAAAAGGGTTAATAAAACATTAGAAAATATTTAACTCTTCAAGAGATGTATAAATCACCGACATAAAATTTGGACCCATAATTTAACGATTAAAACAATTCTTAAAACTCGCAGTGCTCATAGGACTGATACCATTATCAAAATTAGAACACATCAAACATTTGAAAAACTTTTCTTTTGTGCTCCTAATTACTTAAGCACTGTTGGATTGTCATAAATTTACATTTGGACTACTCATCTAGATCACATCAAGACTCATTGCAACTCCAAATGCTTCTAGATGTTTGATATGCCAAATACATTTCACATGGATAAAGATTCTACAAACTCCTCCTCCATTACGACCAAGAGCTCTTTGAATTCTCCTTGTTAAAAGCTTCCAGTATGAGTGTAACTGGTGTAACTGTTTATCAACTTGCAAACACTCACAGGCACCTCGTGGGATATAAGTTTGTTATCATCAAAACTAAGGGACAAAAGGCATACACACAAAAGTTCAACAAATCCATAATCCCTCCAAACCCTTTCAAATTCGTCCACTTTTGAGTGAACTGTTTTGTTCAAAAAAAAATAAAAATCCAAATATCAATCATAATCCCTCTCAATCCCTTTATTAAATACTCACAAATAACATATTCGAAGGAGAGATATTGAGATATCCTTGTAATCCCTCCCCTCTCCTCAAAATCAAATCTCACAAACAGACCCTTAGTTTTTCTAAGACGGTAAGGGTCCGTTAGGTAACGATTTTTATTTTTTATTTTTTTCAATTTTCGTTTTGTTTCTTGACGAAACAAAATTGTTTGTTTTCAATTTTTTTTTCTGATGTTTTAAACGAAAGTAGAAAATAAAAAATCTGGAAAAATATTTTCAATTTTGTTTCCAAATTATGTAAATGCAGTATTTAATGCTTTCTTTTGTCCTAATTTAGGTACAATACTTTCACTTTTGCACTATTCAACATATATTTTAAGGAGTGTTTTCTTCTTCTTCTTCTTCTTTTTTTTTTTAAATCATCACATACATAGGTGTTACTTCCCTGTCACAAAACTACTTGGTGGAGGGGGAAG
>JAOVYX010003876.1:0-10661 GCA_035668315.1 Drosera spatulata
TCGAGAGCTTAGTCCAGTCTTCCCTTGGTGACCAGTTTAGTCAATCCAAGAGGTGAGTTCACTATCTTCTTGTTTTTTTACTTACAAGACAACCCCTTTACAAGCTACCTAACTTGTGAAAGACGAAAAACCTAGACCCTTTGCACAGATTCCTTGGTGGACTCTACTGCAGCTTCTGTTCTTAAGTGCAGACTAGTGAACTCTCTTCTTTCTGTTCTTCTTCAATTCAGCTCACTTGAATAGTTGGATTCAGATTGATTTTGCACACTTTGTACATTCAATTCTTCGTTCAACAACACTGTTCTTTTTATAGAATTTTTAGGGAATGAACCCATGACTGTACTTGATCTGATGGTGACAACTTGTCACATGTGACTTCTGTACTGATGTTGACAGGTCATCCTTTTTTGATCCTCGTACTGCCACTCTGATCCTCAGAATTCTGCCCTAACCATAGCAACCATCTCTGCTACAACTCAGTTTGCACTCAGTACTGTTGAGACCTCGTCTGCACCCTGTTACTGCTGCAACCTTGTCTGCACCCACATCTTATGCAATCTTTGCATTGCTGTGTTGGTCCTTGTCTGCAAGATTAATCCTAAATCATGAGGCATTTGTAGATCTTTTGTTGTCCATGCATTTCTTAGCTGCTTAGCTGAAATTCTCTGTAGTAGTCTGCATCTGGTGGCCCCACAATGCTCTCAATTTGTGACCGTCTGCTCTTCAGCATCTGACCTAGACTGCAGATACCTAACTAATTTCTGGCCTAAGCACACCAACAACATCATGGCTAATACCCCTAAGTTTTGTTCATCAATTTCTATACAATTGGAGGATTGCACATTCCTATCACATAGCCTTGGTGTCTTCTAGAGGCATTAAAGTTGATCGCGCTAAGATAGATGTGGTTGACAAACTTCCCCCGCCCTCTAACATAAAAGGTGTTCGGAGTTTTCTTCGACACGCCAGTTTCTATCGACGATTCATCAAGAACTTCTCGAAGATCACTAAACCGTTATGGAACTTACTTGAGAAGGATACTCCCTTCCTCTAGGATGACGAGTGCCTAAAAGCATTCGAGCATCCAAAGAGGGTGTTAGTATCCACTTCGGTAATGGTTGCACCTTCTTGGGGTCTTTCGTTCGAGTTGATGTGTGATGCTAGTGACTACATTGTTGGGCGGTGTTGGGACAACACAAGGACAAGATCTTCCATTCCATCTATTATGCAAGCCATACTCTCACGGATGCTCAACCCAATTATGCAACAACGAAGAAGGAGCTTCTTACGGTGGTCTTTATATTCGATAAGTTCCGGCCATACTTGATTGATACGAAGGTGATTGTGTGGACTGACCATTCGGCCATCAAATATCACATTGAGAAGAAGGATGCCAAGCCTCAACTCATCCGTTGGGTTCTTTCGGTCCAAGAGTTCAATTTGGAGATTAAAGACAAGAAGGGGACGAAGAATCTTATGGTGGATCATCTCTTAAGGCTAGAGAAACATGAGGGACACGGAAACGAAGTGGTGCCTATCAATGAGACATTTTCGGATGAGCAAATCTTTGCTGTAGATCATAGCAATGTTTCATGGTATGCAGACTTCATGAATTATCTTGTAATGTTCCACCGGAGATTTCTAGTCAACAAAAGAAGAAGTTCCTCCATGATGTCCGCTTTTATATTTGGGACGAGTCGTACTTGTTCAAGCATTATGCGGACAAGATGATTGGCAAATGTGTGCCCGAAGAGGCGATGTTCGACATTCTCATCCATTGTCATTCTTCCGAGTATGGAGGCCACTTTGGATCAAACAAGATGGCTGCTAAGGTATTATCTTCTAGTTTTTATTGGCCTTCCTTGTTCAAAGATGCCCATGCTTTTGTTACAAGTTGTGATCGATGCAAACGAACTGGAAATATCTCTTATCGGAACGAGATACCTTTGAATGTGATATTGGGGTGGAGCTATTTGATGTATGGAGGATTGACTTCATGGGGCCTTTCCCAATGTCCTTCAAGCATCAATATATTCTCTTGGCGGTGGACTATGTCTCCAAGTGGGTCGAGGTGATAGCCACTCCCACTAATGATGCCCGAGTACTAACGCAATTCCTGAAAATAAACATCTTTATAAGATTCGGTACCCCTCGGGCAATCATTAGTGATGGAGAGGCGCACTTCTGCAATCGTCAATTCGACTCTCTTTTGGCAAAGTATGGAGTCTGACACAAGGTTGCCACACCGTATCATCCCAAACAAATGGCCAAGTCGAGATCTCTAACCGTGAATTGAAAAAAATTCTTGAGAAGACTGTCAACACATCATGGAAAGATTGGTCGAAGAAACTGGATGATGCTCTTTGGGCCTATTGCACGGCTTTCAAAACACCGATAGGTACTTCACCTTATCAATTGGAGTTCGGGAAGGCGTGTCACATACATGTCGAGTACGAGCATGAGCTTTCTGGACGACCAAATTTTTAAACTTTGATATCTAAAAAGCAGGTCAAAACGACTTCTTCAACTCAACGAACTTGATGAGATCTGCCATGAAGTCTATAAGAATGCCAGCATCTACAAGAAGCGGGAAAAGGCATGGCATGATAAGAAAATTCTCAACCGGGAGTTCTATCCAGGGAAAAGGTTATACTCTATAACTCTCGATTGCGACTCTTTTCGGAAAGCTCAAATCCTAGTGTCGAGTCCTTTCATTGTCAAAAACGTGGTTCATTACGGCACTATTGAACTTGTGAGCAAAGATTCTACCTTCAAAGTGAATGGGCAATGCTTGAAGGCATATTTTGATGGCACCGTCAACAGTTAACCGTCAACGCTCAACTTAAAGGATCCTTGAAGACCTTGGCTTCGTTGGGCTGAGGATGTTAAACCAAGTGTTAACCCAAGATGGAGTTTTCTCGATTTCAATAACTCGTTTGTGGCATAGTTAGTTAGTTGTCACAGTTCTTATGTGTCTTTATGTTGTTTTATTTTATAGGTGTGGAGTTGAATAAAGGAGCTCATGATGAGAGTTGAGACGTACTTTGAGGCACGAGAACGGTAATTCGTAGTGAGTCTTTAAGAAAACGATCATCAAACATGGTATGTGCTTCGTTTCCCTTGATATTGGTTCTCGACGTTGAATTTAGAGGGTAAACGATATTTATTGTGATATGTCCGGACGCAGTGTAAACCCGAGCGCGCTTCATAAAAGCGCCCGGGCACGTCACAAAATACATCATGCTCGGGCGTGAATAGTTTTTTGAAAAAAACACTCCAGTTCAAGAAAACATTTGAAGCGCCCGAGCGCAGAGTACCTCACACCCGGGCACGGGTAAGATTTCAGGCTTTCAAAATCCCGACCCCGAGCCTGTTTTCACACGAATTCTCCACACACAACTCCTTAAATTGCACACACAACGCATCAAACACCCTCAATCCCTCACTAATTTGCATGAATCTTTATCTACCAATTCGAAACTTCGACTTAAACGAGGTAACTACATCCTACTCTTTGAATTGGTTCACTTTTGTGCATGATTGATTCAGTTGGATTAATATTGTTTAGAGTTAGGGTTTGGGTTTGTCGTGATTTAGATTGTGTTGGTGACGGGGGAATTGGCTATATTGGATGGTGGGGATGATATATTAGATGTGTTTGGGTTGCTCTTGATGTAAATTTTGGGTCAATTGGGGTTTAGTTAGGGTTTTGAGCACGATGTGGAAAGCATGCACATGAGGTGCTCAATAAAATGCTACTTAGGGATTCGTATCACGAGAACACGTCGTTAGCCTAGCGATTCATCCCTATTACAACCGATATCATGTATGAAACTCATTCGTATGATTTTTGTGTGTAAATTCACTCGTTTGATGATTCCATGGCATGTACTAACTTTGTGTTCTTTTTTTTAGGTCCTATGGCTGGCAGACATGATAAGGGGAAGGAAGTCGGCACATCGAGGAGCAAGCGTCCTCACACGAGCACACACATATCCACAATCGCACCGGCTCCGGCCCTACTATCGAGCCTTGCCACCTTCACATCCCGAGAGGCCGGTGAGCGTTTTTGAGCAATCTTTGCTTGAGAATGCATTATCGAGAGAGTGGTGGACACATCTTATTTTGACGAGTGGATCGACAGTCGAGGTTGGCATATCTTTCATCAACAAGTCACTCGCGGTCGAATTCTATACAAACGCTGCCGACACTCCCCAACGCCTCTTCACCGAGGTCCATGGGGTGATAGCGCCGTAGGGCGAGGCTGCGATCAACGACCTCTACCGGTTGCCCGATCCTTAACCTGAGTACCCTCCCATGGTTGATGTCCATGTCAACCTCGTCACTGCCTACAGTCCCAAGGACGTCACCAACCATCTCTGTAGGTGGCTTTCCCAAGTCCGGTGGACGTTCGATGCCTCCACCAAGACGCTGCCCATCCACCTCGATGTGAGTTTCCTCACCACGGAAGCTCGCATCATCCAACACCTTGTCATCAACAGCATTCTCCCCTCCAAGAACCGCTTGGAGGTCACTACCACCAAGGCGCACCTCCTACTTATGCTCATGTGCAAGGAGAAGGTGAACTTGGGCCAGGTCATATTGTCGTCTCTTCGGGAATATGTCTGCGGTTTCAAGAGCAACCGCACTCTCCTCCATGTGGCACACCTCCGCTTTATCGTGGGTTTATGCCTCAAGGCCAGAGTTATGACCAATGACGCGGACTTCGGCTTCAAGGATTCCAAGTTCGAAAAGAATTGGATCGACTAGATTCGACGCCAACCCCGCAGCAACCTTATGACTGCTGCCGCTGCAGAAGAGGAGGATGGTGATGATGATGAGGACGTGGACGTGGACACACCCGCACCCGCACCACTCCAAATGGAGGGCCCGTGGGACATGGGGATCCGTATGGGGCGGATGGAGGAGGAGATGACGAATCTTTGGGTGGAGATGGCAAGCATCCGAATGGACCAGAGGGACATTCGAACAATGATCGAGAGCAGAATCCAGCACACTTGGGACAGGCAGGAGATTCCTATACACCAGTTCTACGCCTCTATCCGGGGATACATTCTACGAGCCACCACAGCGTCCTTGCTTCCGTTGCGATGATCTAAGCGAACACCAAGGAGATGAAGGTCCATTGGGCTCGCATCACGACTAGCCACATCAAGGTTGTATCACTCCAACTCTTTTTCTTCCTGTCTTTATGTCATATTCGGAGCATGCTCCTCAATAAGCTTGGGGAGGGAGTTGGAGCTAGATTAGTGGAGTCGTGTCTAGGGTTAGAGTTGCGTCTAGGTTCATTTCTATTTTTATTTGATTGGCATGTACTTGAATTTTTTATCGTCGTTTGATGTATTATGACTTTGATTTGGGATTTCAGTGTGCTTTGGGTTATACTTGTTACCCTGGCTGTTTTAGAAAGTTTGATGAGCTTTAGGGAGCATGAGAATGTACTTAAACGTTTGAACAAGATGACGAGGGGGTGTTGTCCTAGAACATAGGATGGCCCATGTTGATACTCTTATCGAACCTATGGCACGATTCCATCCTACATATCATCAGATCGTACCCCTAATAGAGCATGATATGGGAGGGATTGAAACACAGGTAGAGAGGCAATGATAGGAGTAGACCCTTATAACACATTGAGCTTGAAGTTATTAGGCACTTGGTTGGTTGGTAAGGCGGTGAGATGTGTAATTGTTGATCATTGATATCCCATCTTTGTTTTGCCATGAATCCCTCGAACTTTCCTTGGACCTAACGCCATTTCCCTCTATTTTTTCTCCCTTGCATCTTATGTATGCGATTTATTGTTTGGTTGGGTATGTTTCCACTAGTCATTGGAGTTGCTCTTTGTTTATTCATGCCATGATGAGCTCCCCAAAAGGAAGAGCCCCTTTTGAACCCTAATTCGTATACGAGTTAAGGAGGTGATAGGAGGGTGAAGTCTTATTTGGGTGGGTTGTATGTGAGATGATGTATCATGGCACACAATGCGCCTAGGCCAAAGAGCCTTTGTTCTTGTAATGTTTATGTAAAAACAGCACACAATGTGTCGAGGCCATATTGCCAAAGTTCTTTGTTTATGTTTTGGAAAAAAAAAAAAAAGGAGTTGTTAGTCAGTTGTGAATACATGGCTTGTTTTTAGACTAGGCACAATGCATTGTTTTGGGGATGGGTTTAGTTGTATGTTAATCTCTTGACCTACACTTTATTCCTATCCTCTTTACACCCAAAACTCTACATAACCAAATGACCAACCTCCTCTTCCCTATCTTGAATTTTTCTTGGTCCCAGCCTTTAATCACAATTATACATTTGGTTCGGGTAAGACGGTGGTTGGTGCACGAATGCTTCTTGCTAGGTATATTATTAGGGTTGAAAACCTTATCCTTGCATGATGATGATTGAGGGCTTATGTGAAATGATCCTCACGATCATGGGGTGGTGAGAGGTGCATGTTATAGGGTCGATCTTCTGAAACTAGGATAAATTCATGCAAGTAGTTTCATGGGGTTGATGAATCGGCCTGTAGAATGTAATGAGTGGCAACACCCAATTGTTAGGAGTATAAGCGTTTAGCTCATTAGCATGTTCCTTGCTGTTTCCATCACACCGAGGCATGTTATATGACAAAGCATGTCATTTACCAGTGGAAATTGAACATAAAGCATACTGAGCAATAAAACAAATGCATTTGAATTATAATGACTGAGTCAAAAATAGAAACTTCAACTTCAGGAATTAGAAGAGATAAGGAATGATGTTTATGAAACCTCTATGATTAATAAAGACAAAACTAGAATTGCTTATGATAAATGATTTCAAGAAAAAATTTTAACGTAGATGATAAAGTTTTGCTTTATAATTATCGTCTAAAATTATTTTCTGGTAAGTTAAAATCCTGATGGGAAGGACCATTTATTGTGACTAATGTTTATGATTATGAAACGGTTGAAATTATAAGTTTAGAAACGAACAAAGTTTTTAAGATTAATGATCATCGTCTTAAACTCTTTTATGATGGATTTAGATTAGAATGGGAGGATGAAATTCCCATTGAGCGTGAAAAATGGGCCTTAAAGTTGTCTAGCCTAGGACGTTAAACAAGGGCGCTTTATGGGAGGCAACCCATAATTTTGATTTTTAAATTTTTAGCTTTTAGTTTTTAGGTTAGCATTTATTTATTTGTTTTATTTTTATGAGTGTAGAGGTTTTTACAATCTTAGAGAAGACGGTTTTTACTCAAACACATTAATTGAGCATATTAAACTACATTCCCTTGTTTTAGTTGTTATACTTAGCAATATTTAGGCTTGGGGAAATGAAAACAGTTATTCATTGTTTACTCATTTTCAAGTACCATATATGATTGACTTCTGCCATGCATGTATTTTTCATAATGTCTACTATTTTCCTGTGTCTATTTTCACTTCTCTTGTGCTTATATTCTTTTATATTACGAGTGAGAGAGAGAGCGTGTGTACTAATATTTTGGGAGAATGTTCAAGTTTTGTTTTGATAGACATGTCAAATTCAAGTGAAGAACGAGAAATTCAAGTAACACGTGTGCAACGTTGGATGGAAAAAGATGAAGAGAATAATATTGTCAATCCTGCACATCCACAATCTCCACCAACTCCTATTAGTTATATTGCACTTAATACCAAGTTACAACAGAGAGTAGAGGAACAACAGACCATTAAGGAAGCAATTGCACGTATTGAACAACAAGTTGAATGGCAAAATTATACACTTGGCGTGATTCAACAACAATTGGAATTCTAACCTGGAGCTGCTGATGATATGGTGCAAGCAATTTACAATTGGCATGTGTCTTAACGACATTTTCCACCCCGATCTTAAGCTTTGCAGGTATTTCTTGTCCTTTGCGTTTCATTTCTTATTTACATTGAGGACAATGCAAAATTTCGACTTAGGGGTGCAGTACTTACATGTGTGGTACATATCTGGTTAGTTTTTCATTTGTGGTTAGTTTATTTAGTTAACGATTAAAAAAAGAAGAAAGAAAAGATCGAAAAAAAAAAAAAAACAAGGAAAAAATGTTGTCTTGTTTTCAAATTCCATGCTTGACCAAAATAATATGATGATTTGTGCCATTATTGAATTTACACTTGTACATGTAGTTTGAATTTCATTTCTAAAGTAGTCATTGATCTTTATTATATTATTTTAATATATTCCCATGATATGACCTTTCTTTATGCGTAGATAGCACTTAAATAGTAATTTGAAGTGTAGTAAGACATTTAAAACCTTCATGTTTTCCTTTTGTGCCACCTTTCACTTATCCACCAATTATAGAGGAATATGGAGTGAGTTCTTAATTGATTTTTAAAAAAAATTTAGTTTTTGTTTATTTAACATCCATCTTTCATGGTGATCCTTATGCTATTTTTGATTATTGAAGAATATTCTAGACCTACTCATAATTAAAAAAAAAAAGATGATTGGCAATGCAATCCGTAATCAAAAAGCGTAAGAGTATTTTATTCTTGACCTCCGTAATCAAAATTATCAATAATTCTATAGTAAAGAGAGGTAATACTATACTTGATAAGATGAGCTTGAGGAAAAGGAAAAAAAACAAAGAGAAAAGAGAAAAGATACATATTCAATTGAAAAATCTAGACCTTCTTTGAAATCTTGGTGGTTTTGGGAATGACCCACGTCGGACGTAATTCTGACAATAAGGAAATAACGGGTGGAATAAATAAAAATTTGAAATTTTGACTTTACAAATGTTTTGTCTTGCTATATTTTGAAGATCTATGTTAAGTGTGAAGGGCCGTAAAAGGGAATGATTTGAAAAGGTAGTTTATGTGATGAGAATAGGATTAAGGCAACTTTGTGATGGTGTTCCTTCAACATGTATTTTATGTTTTTAATTTTTGACATCCTGATTACTTAAATGCTCAAGCTATGGAAGTTTTATTTTTAAGCATTGTTAGTTAGCTTTTCAAACTTGTTGTGTTAGTCGCAAGCAAAAGGTTAACTTGGGAAAATTTGATGAGTATGAAAATACTCATGTTTTCCATGTTTATTTCCTTCGTTTCCCTCAAGTTTAATGTCATTCATATGTGTTAGTTTAAACAATAATATTGGACATACTCTAAAGGGAATATGTCATGTCATAAGTATGTTTAATGAAAAATGATGATTGATATTAAACGATAAAAAATAAATGATTAACATTAACAGATAGACATTTGAAACCTTGATTTGTGTCGTTTTAATTTCAACCATTCATTTTTATTATTAGATACACATATGTCATGACGCATGCCATCTAAAACCTACTTTAAATGCTAGACTTTGGACAAAATCTCAAGTTGTGAGAAGTTTGATTTGGGAAATAAGACGTAGAGTTAATCATGATGGCAACCCACAAGGTGATTTTTTCAATAGGCAGAACAACACTTTATTCCAAGTCCTCTGCTATTAATACTCGAATCAACATCCCCGGAAACTCCTTCAATTTTGAGATGCAACCGAAGTTATGTGGCAGAATATTGGTAGCTATCTTGATGCAGTGCTTCAGCCAACAATATCCTTGAGTTTTGAGAGACGATCTAATGCCTGCTTAAACTCACTCTCCTCCAAAGCAACTGTAAACCGGCAGTACTCTGGAATTCCAGTCCACAGTCCGCTGTTGATACTCAGGCCAGTCGCTTTCATAGCTGCTTCTCGGATATTGGAATCTTCCAGTTTGACTTCGTAATCAGCAACAACTTCTCCAGGGTTCCCCTCATGTTTGTGTGAGCCTCCTTTCAGCTTAAGATGTTTCCCAAGGTAGGCCGATGGCCTTGCGACCATGGAGATGCCACCTTGGGGTTGAAGCACGTCCCACCCACAGCTCTCTAGAGTCTGTCAGAGAACATGAATATAGAGATTAGATACGCGGGAACTAAGAAACAGGAACAAAGATATCGACCTACGAGAAAGGACTCCACTTGCAACCAAAGGCATGCTAGCTTCACAAAACACAAGATTAGATATGGCTTCGTTGAGCAATGATCCAGACATCATTTGAAGAATGTCATCGCAGTCAAGCCACCACCATGTTGTACTAGAAATTCTTGATAAATTGAGCAAGTCAGTGCTTAGTTTGCCAATATGATGACCAAAACATATGTCAATTCAAACATTAATCAACGAACAAGTCATTCAGTTACTTCAGCCCCTTGCTGTCAAATAGAAAATGCCGGAGTAGATATGAAAACTGATCTTAAATTAATCAGATGGGGGCCACGGGGTCATCAAAGGATGGATGGTTTACTGACTAGCTCTGTTTTTTTTTTATGACGAGGGTGTCCGGACCAGCTCGCGCGCACCTCAACTAATCTCCAGAACACTGATAAGGCGTCCCCCACCAACATCGGTTAAACCTTTGACCGAAGTCAACGGACGTGGCCAACCTGGATTTTGAGACTAGTGGGATTTGAACTCAAGACCTTCAAGAAAAAGGTTGAGTTGAACATTACTAGACCAACCCATAGCTCTGTTGGCATCTAATGAAAGTTGGAAATCACAACAAATTTGAATCAAAGATTATGAATTGTGAAAAACTTGCACACAACCAATGTTCAAAATCGCCCTTATGATGCAAGTACAGGAAATCGCAATTG
>JAOVYX010003877.1:0-10660 GCA_035668315.1 Drosera spatulata
ATCTCCCCTAACAAACTTTATTTCTTGCAGGCGGCACTAAAAAATTGCGATGGAAACTATTTTCATCAGGAAAACACGTCCAACATCGAGTGCATGGAGTCTGTCCACTTGATCAAACCAGTAAGTGCAGCTTGCATCATCATTTATCCTGCTAGTGCTAAAGGTCATTTATAGTTACGATCAAGAGATGAAATACATTTGAAAGAACTAATTTATATTCTGATTTGCAGTTGATGGAAGACCTGGACACCTACAGTTATTTGGAGCCAGCATGTATCTGGTCTTCTCCTGATCATCAAACAGAAGAAGGAACACTGCGACGATCATTGGGTGAACAGCCGGAAAAATCACTTATTTCTCCGTTTAAAATCCCAGACCTTTGGTGCCGTGTGAGCCTTGTTCCCTTATCTAACTCGCTTATTTCCATAATTTTTGTCAAATGACCTTTGTTGCTGAATCAGATGTTCTGTGCAGAACTTCAACTATTCACTATCTTATATTTGGGCTAATGATATCCGCGTGCAAAAGGCTCTTCATGTCAGAGAGGTTCGCTCTATTTTCCACTGATCATGACAACTCATTTATATGCGCCTTTTTTACCTGTTGGGAATGAGTCAGTTTCTGTTATGGCTTAGACTTCGACGAATCTGATCATTTGTGTTTAACCCTCTATATGATGATGACCAGGGAACAATTCAAGAATGGGTTCGATGCAACAACACCTTGAACTATGACTATGATGTTACTAGTGTTTTGGGCATTCACCAGAACCTCAAAAACACCAACCTGTATGCTCTAGTCTACAGGTAATTCATGTTCACTCTTCTTTCCCTTTATGAGAACATTCAGAAAATAAACCGTCTCTCTATTGTCTGTAATAGGAGTAAGACTACATGTATCTTGACCTCTCCGGACTTAATCCTGACAGGAACACCTGGGTGTGGTTGTTGTTGTTTCCCTTTATCATATTTGATCATCTCACACTAACATCTTGTTGGCTTCAAATCATTTGGTTAATCAACGGAGTCACGAGTTCTCATGACTTTTCTGGAAAGACTCAAAAAGTTGGAGGATTGAACTTTATGGATACACTATATTAGCTTGGTAAGATAATGTGCCTGTCTTCTCAAATGTGCTGATTTCTTATTGCAGCGGCGATCATGATCTAACAGTACCGCATGTTGGCACACAAGACTGGATTAATCTACTAAATATGAGCATTGACAAAATCTGGTCGCCATGGTTTGTGGACGGAGAAGTTGCAGGGTAAGCTAATTCACATGATCAATCCTTAACAAGTTGAACTCCTGATAGAAAAAGCTCAGCTCGTGCTCATCTGGAATTGTTATACACATTGCAGATATACTATCAAGTATTCTAACAATTGGTTCACCATGAATTTCGCGACCATAAAGGTAAGCAAACATTCATCATTCTCCTACTACTTATTACAGCGCACCTCGAATACTTATACTTTGATCATTCGTGGTTTTCAGGGCGCAGGGCATTCGCCACAGGAGTTTAAGCGCTCCGAATCATACGAAATGTTCAGAAGGTGGATACATTGGTATCCCATATAGTGCAGAGTTGTCATATTTTTGCTGAAGACCCATCAAAGATAATATTGAGATAATGTCTATTCTTGTTCGATATGTGATTACTTTTTATAGAGTAACAACTATACATGTGTCTCCGAAGGATGGGAGTTTTGGATGATTTACGCCGAGAATGTAATCTACATTATCTCAATTTGAGAAGAGGATGTAATTTGAGTAATAATGGTCATATGATTCATATTGTTGCATCTACAACCAGTCTATTTTTTTTATTTTTTTTATGCTGAGCTAATTCAATAGTTTTGTTTCATGGTATATGAATTTATATTTTATGATTTAATACAAAAGTTGACTTATGTGTCTTAGCTCGAGCTATCAACCCTTGCTTTGGATTCTATGACGTGCTAGCTTATCGTGATCTAATATGACAATCGACAACAATTGTCTTGGATCAGTAAAATTCCAAGGAAGTTAGCTATCCTAGTGTCATGCTTGAAATTTTTCGCGTCCTTGAACACACCGCGTTAGTCCACTTGGACACTTACAATTTTGCTCTTAAGAGAGGCCTTATTGGAAGACTTTAGAGTTCTCTAGAGTGAGAAAGACTCTACAATTCTTTAGAGAAATATGGAGCTCTCTTGAACACTCTAGAATTATCTAGAGAAGTATAGAGCTATCATGTAAATACTAAACATGCTACACTTCTTTACAATACTCTAGGAAACTCTAGGAATTGTATAGAATAGGGATGTCCCTATAATTCTTGACAAGGCTTATAAATAGGCTACCCACTCCTCATTTGTACACAACCACAAAAATCACAAAATCTTCAAGCATTCAATACAAAGCAAGTTTGAGAGCATCCACTCAAAGTTTTCATTTTCCAAACTTCCTTGTGAGTTCAAATACTTGAGAGTGTTGAGAGTTAGGCTGACTTAGCGTACTTAAGGCAAAGTTTGCTAAGTGTCACACGGTCTTGAGAAAAAGTCTATGACAAGTAGTATCAGAGTGAACAAAGGGACGTATCGTGGTTCAATGGCCGAGGAATTCAACATTTCCCAAGGTGTGCAACTTTCCCTTGATGCCGAGTTCCAGGAGAAAACTCTCGCTCACGGAAAGGGGAAGAAGAGGGAGAAGTCTCGCGAGGGGCGGGAAACCCTGTCTTCCCTTAACACTCGATTGGCACGGGTGGAGCTAGCCTTGGCAGACGGAGAGGACAGGCTAGACAAGGTCGAAGAGCATGTGGGGAGCTAGCGTCCAATGAGGAGGAGCTCGGGGGGGAGATGCAAGGCACACTCAACACCGTCATCGACACGCTGCACAAGCAAAACGATGCCTTACCAGCTCTCGTTGATGCACTGCGAGAGGAAATCAAGGAGCTCAAAGGTGAATTGAACCTTAGCAAAGTTACATTATCCACGGGTGGCAGCGTGCCTCAACCTGCTCCCAGAATCGAGGTTCCAAAGCCAAGATCGTTCAACGGAACAAGGAATGCAAGGAAGCTTGACAACTTCCTGTTTAGCCTAGAGCAGTACTTGGGTGCGCTAGGCTTAGTAGACGAGAATGTCAAACTTCGTACAGCACCTCTCTTGTCCAAAGAAAAGGGGTCCAGGATCTTGTCCAAGCCAAAGTACCCCAAGATTGCTAGCTCAGGCAAAGATGGGGGAGAGAAGGAGAAGTTCCCCAAGGACTGAGACGGCGTGGTTCGATTTACTAAGGAGAAGGGCAAGCAATCATTCGGACAGAAATCCGGAGGCCAAGAGCATAAGGCTGGGGGAGACCAACCCAAGCCTAAGTTATCATGCTTCATCTGTGACGGGCCTCATCGTGCCAATGAGTGCCCGAAGAAGGCAAGACTCACCACACTCATCCAAGAGGATGAGCAAAGGAAGGAAAAGGTAAAGATGGGATCCCTCCAATTCTTAAGCGCGGTGAATGCTAAGATTCATGTGCCTAAGGATGCTCCCGCGGGCACTATGTTTGTAGAGAAGGTGATCGAGGACCAACCCATCAAAGCATTGGTGGACACCGGAGCAACGAACAACTTTATATCTGAAGGCATGGCCAATCGTCTTTCTCTCAAAGCTTACCGAGGTGGTGGATATATTAAAGCTGTTAATTCGAAGGCCCAACCACTCGTCGGCATAGCTAAAGGTGTCGGCATGAAGATCGGACAATGGGACGGTTCGATAAGTCTCTCTATCGTTCCCATGGATGATTATGATTTGGTGCTTGGCATGGAATTCATGGACCAAATCAAGACTATTCCCATCCCCCATGCCAACTCTCTATGCATCCTCGAGGAGGGTAAGACATGTGTGATGCCTTGCACTCGAGTCAAACGAGGCACCAAGGTGTTATCTGCCATGAAGCTTGAAAAAGGTCTCAAGCGGAATGAAGTCACACATCTTGCCACCCTTGTGGAGGAAGTTCCGGATGGGAGTGCCAAACCCATGGACCGAGATGAAGAAAGTTCTAGAAGACTTCTCTGATGTTATGCTTGTCGAGTTACCTAAGAAGCTTTCACCTAGGCAGGAGGTGGGCTATCATATTGAGCTTGAGCCGGGAACCAAACCCCTGCCCAAGCACCTTATCGCATGGCCTCGCCAGAGCTTGAGGAGCTTCGCAGGCAACTGAAGGAGCTTCTGGATGCCGGATATATCCAACCTTCGAAAGCTCCCTATGACGCCCTGGTGCTCTTCCAAAAGAAGAAGGATGGTTCTCTCCGTCTATGTATCGACTATCGAGCACTTAATAAGGTGACGGTGAAAAACAAATATCCTATCCCTTTGATCGCCGATCCCTTTGATCAGCTTGGAGGTGCACGGTGGTTTTCCAAGCTTGATATTCGTTCAGGGTACTATCAAGTACGGATTGCCGAGGACGATGAGCCGAATACCGCTCGTGTGACCAGGTATGGAGCTTACGAGTTCCTTGTCATGTCATTCGGTTTGACTAACGCCCCAGCTACATTTTGTACCCTTATGAACACGGTGTTCCACCCCTTCTTGGATCGCATTGTTGTGGTATACTTGGATGAGATTATGATGTATAGCCACACTTTGGAGGAACATGCCAATCATTTAAGCCAAGTCTTTCAAGTGCTCCGTGCCAACGAGCTATATGTCAAAAAGGAGAAATGCTCGTTCGTCTAATAGGAGATTGAATTCTTGGGGCACCGGATAGGTTATGGGAGAATTTGGATAGACGGAGCCAAGGTAAAGGCAATCCAAGAATGGGAACCACCAACGAAGGTACCCCAACTTTGGTCTTTCTTAGGCCTCTCTAATTATTATCATCGTTTTATCTCGGGATATTCGACGAAGGCAGCACCCTTGACAGATTTGCTCAAGAAGAATCGCCTTTAGCACTGGGACGAGCGCTGCCAAAAGACCTTTGAATGTAATGACCAAAATTTTGAGATGCGTAGCAAATTATGTTATTAATTTTTTTTAAAAATAAACGAGTCATTCAAACTGAATTCAAAGTAAAAATACGAACTCGTTATAAAATTTGAAGAATTTTGGCATAATTATTTCGACGATCTGAGAGAGTAATTATACCAAATATAATTTCAAGGGATAACGATACACCCTTAAAAACCCCACCCTCTTCCCCTTATCTCTTCCTCTCCTGCCCGAGTCATTCCCACCATACACACACACCCGCCATCGCCCTGCCAGCCCGTCACCGCCGCACCCCTACTCCTCCCTTCTCCTTCCTTCCTTCCTCTCCTTCCTCTCCTTCCTCTCCTTCCTCTCCTTCCCCTCCTTTTCCCCTCCCCCACTACCAGCCACCAACCTTCCCCCGTCGCCCACAGCCGCAGCTCAACCACCACCGCCTCCCTCCACCACCACCAGCCCCTGTAGCCGGCCCCGCCACCAACCCAGCCTCACCGGGGAGACGCAGCCAGCCAGCGGCCAGATCCCAGCTGCCGCCGTTGCACCAACCACCCCGCCCATCGGCCACCGCCCATACTGCCACAAACCGCCGCCACCAAAACTGCCGCAGCCCGGCTCTCAACTCGTAGCCGCCTTGCCCCGCAGCCGCTCAGCTCCGCAGCCGCCACCACCAGCTCAACCGCCTCAGCCACTCGTCGTCTCCGTCAACCCACCGTCTCGCTCCTGTTTCCCTCACGTGTGAGGTAACCCAACCCCTCTTAACTCCCTTGGTCATGATCTGAGACTGTTTGTGATGCTCTGATGTTTGATAGTGTGAATTGTCGAAGTTTGGGACTGTACTGAGACGATAATCCGCAGGTTGCGGTGAGTTTGGGAGATGAGGATGGTGTATGGGGTGATTGTTGGTTTGACTATCACTATTAGCATAACGATTGACGATAATTCAATACGAATTGAATTTAAATGTAACGTATATACGTATAATAAGAAATCGTCGATGAATACGCGAATATAAATGATGGGATAAGCTTAATAGAGACGCTAATTAAGAATGGAGAAATAAACGAATAAAAAATGGGGCGAACAAAGTAATGTGTTATAATAAATTCGATAATCGTGAAATGAATAAACCATACGAGTTATCGTTTGAGAATCTACCAAATGACAAGTTGATAAATCGATGAAATGGTATACGTTGTAACTAATTAAAAACGTTGAGCTTCGTGTGAAGATAGTATCGAGACGAAGGAGAGCTTCGCTTTCCCTTATATGGATTTAGTATCATCGTCGAGGCACTGGGCACTGGTTTGCAGGGACTCGAAGGTTGCGCAGGGATATGGACTCACCCTTGCGACTTAGATGCTGGACCACGCTTGTAGATATGCCACTAGGGGTTACTGGGCAAATGTTTGCAGGGACCCGGGGTTGTGGCAGGACTTAGCCCTCCTGACAATACGGGTGCTGGATAGATGCTTGTAGAGAGCCAATCGATGATGTGTTGATGTGTCAGGGGAAAGATTAGCTTTCCATTTGGTGGATGTGATGATATCATCGAGGCACTGGGCACTGGTTTATAGGGACTCGAAGGTTGCGCAGGGACATGGGCTCACCCTGGCGACTTAGATGCTGGATAGTGCTTGCAGGAATGCCACTAGGGGTTGCTGGGCAAATATTTGCAGGGACCCGGGGTTACGACAGGACTTAGCCCCCCTGGCAACACGGGTGCTGGATAGTTGTTTGCAGGGAGCCAATTGACGACGCGCTGATGTGGTCTCATGTTGGGAGTGGAAGGAATCTCCACTGGTTAAGTATCATACATATTTGATTCGAGCATTTTTGTTGACCTAATCCTCTGGTGATCGAAAGTGGAATAATAAATTAAAAAAGCGTAAAAACATTGATAAAATAATTAAATGTAAAAAGGGGCCAAAAGGAGAAAACTGTGACATTGATGATAATGGGATTTTAATATACTGTCAAGCGACAGCTACACATGTGCTCGGGTCTTAGCATGTGCAGTCCTGTGGTTGGCAGTACCCGGGGTCTACTGAGCGATTCCTTACTCACGGGTTTCCCTTTTGTTTTTGGTTTTGTTTTCTCTATGATTAGGTACTGATGGAGATGGGGAGGCTTCAGAGTAGACGTGATCTAAGGATGGATCTCTTCTGCTATTGTAATGAGGACCTCGTTTTGTAATAATTGGACGTTAAGGTCAAACAATGGGGAACCATAATAATTGACTTCTCCTACCTTCTACTGTTCAAATGTAGTTCTGAACTATTGTATGATAACTGCGTTTGGATTGTGTTACTGTGTGGTTGTGTTATGTAATATGGAAATTGAGATATGTAATCATATCAGTTGATGCTTTCTTTTCGTTCTTGTCAGTAGACCCTATACAAAATATTGCCTTGCTATGGATATTTGTCCGTAGCGGCAGTGACGTCACGTGTTTATAAATTATAAAAATATCGTGGCGTTACATTGAAGCGTTAAAGCAAGCTATTAGCGAGGAATCAGTCCTTGCCTTGCCAAACTATAGCAAGCCGTTTGAGTTTCATACGGATGCCTCGAATTTCGCTATTGGGGACGTGTTGATGCAAGATGGTCACCGCATAGCTTATGAAAGTCGGAAATTCAACGACACAGAGTGACGCTACACCGTGCAAGAAAAGGAGATGACAGCTGTGGTGCATTGCCTATGCATGTGGCGTCATTACCTATTGGGCGACAAGTTTGTGGTCAAGACCGACAATGTGACCACAAGCTATTTCCAGACACAGAAGAAGCTCAGCCCATAGCAGGCACGCTTGCAGGACTTCTTGGTTGAGTTCGACTATGTCATGGAGTATAAGCCTGACAAGGCTAACCTGGTAGCGGACGCTTTAAGCCGTAAGGCTGAACTTGCCGCTATCAGTAGACCCAAGAGTCCGCTACTCTTGTTCGAGAAGGGTTGCAGCACGATTCATTTGCCAAAATCTTGTTCAAGCTTATCAAGTCAGGGAAGACATGAAGGTTTTGGGAGAAGGACGGAATGATCTATGCCAAAAAGAATCGTTTGTACGTGCCAAAGTGGGAGAACTTGTGGCGCGAGGTTCTTAAGGAGTGCCATGATTCCTTATGGGCCGGACACCCGGGACAGCGACGGACACATGCCTTGTATGCCAACAAGACAAGGTTGAGCAACGTAAGCCGACGAGATTGCTTGAGCCGCTGCCTATTCCGGAACGTCTTTGGGAGAGCATTTCGATGGATTTCATCGTCAAGCTGCCCAAGTCAGAAGGATGTGGCACTATCATGATCGTTGTGGACCGATTCTCCAAGTATGATATATTCATCCTGGCAACGAAGGAGTGTCCCGCAGAGAAAGAAGCCTGACTCTTTCTAAAGCATGTGATGAAGTATTGGGGGGTCCTTCGGACTATCGTGAGCGACAGAGACGCTTGCTTTATAGGAAAATTCTGGACCGAGTTACTCAAGCTTATAGGATCCACGCTCAATTTCTCGACGAGCTTCCACCCGTAAACGGATGACCAAACAGAATGGGTGAATGGGTTGCTTGAGATCTACTTACGGCACTATATGAGTGCCAATCAACATGATTGGGCGAAGTTGCTGGACATTGCCCAATTCTCTTACAATCTTCAACGTTGCGAGACGACGAACCGGAATCTGTTCAAACTCGCAACGGTGCAACAACCACTAACTCCTAGTGCTGTGGCAACGGATTATACGGGGTCGAGCCCAGACATGGCAAGAACAGGCCGATACCGCCCGCGCGTACTTGGAGAAAGCTAACAAGCGCATGAAGAAGTGGGCGAATGATAAACGGAGGACATGGGAGTTTCAAGCTCCAACCTCAGAACTGCAAGGCGTTTAGGAGTCTGCACAAAGTGTTGGTTCGGAGATACGAGGGTCTGTTCCCTATCGCCAAGAAGGTAGGCAAGGTCGCATATATGGTGGAGTTACCACCCAACCTTAAACTTCATCCGGTCTTCCACGTGAACTTACTCAAGCCTTATCACTTGGACGAGGAAGACCCTGACCGAGAGGAATCGAAGCGTGCCCCATCGATTGTCACTACCTCTTATGACAAGGAGGTAGATCAGATCATTGTCGAAAGGGAGATTCGCAAGAAGTGCGTTCCCCGTTATCGTGAGTTTCTGGTCAAATGGAAGGGATTGCCTGACAGCGAGACAAGCTGGGAATGCGAGGTCGACCTTTGGCAATTCAAGGAACAGATTTCCAAGTTTCGAGACGCACAAGTGATGAGGGCGTCGCTAGGATAGATGGGGGAGAATGTCACGCCCGAAATTTTTCGGGTCCTTGAACACACCGGGTTAGTCCTTTGGACACTTATAGTTTTGCTCTCAAGAGAGACCTTATTGGAAGAGTCTAGAGTTCTCTAGAGTGGGGAAGACTCTAAAATTCTCTAAAGAAATATAGAGCTCTCTTGGACACTCTAGAATTATCTAGAGAAGTATAGAACTATCATGTAAATATTAGAGACGTTAGACTTCTCTAGAATACTCTAGGAAACTCTAGGAATTGTATAGAATAAGGATGTCCCTAGAATTCTCTAGAATTCTTGACAAGGTCTATAAATAGGCTAGCCACTCCTCATTTGTACACAACCACAAAAACCACAAAATCTTCAAGCATTCAATACAAAGCAAATTTGAGAGCATCCACTCAAAGTTTCCATTTTTCAAGCTTTCTTGTGAGTTCAAACATTTGAGAGTGTTGAGAGTTAGGTTGACTTAGCATACTCAAGGTAAGGTTTGCTAAGTGCCGTACGGTCTTGAGAAAAAGTCTGTGACACTAGGATTGCTAAAGCTGAGCACTTGAAATAGGAAGTCCTTTAGGGATGTTACAGGTAGTAAGGAGATTTGCTAAGGTATATGTAACGTCCCCGGATTTCCGTGCCGGATGAGACGTGAGCGTTATGTCGTCACGGACCCGGTCCGTAACAATGTTAAACAAACCGAATGGGTTTTAGGGGTATAGAAGTCAAGGAAATTATAAACAGTAGCCAAAATCATAGCTTACAGTCCCGAATACCTGTTTAGTTACAGCATTTAAGCGAAAGTTATGCAGATCGTTTATTACATTTAAACAATATAGACATCTGATCTGCCATAATATCCGAAGTACGTGAGATCATTTATATGCATGCAAGCTCGCACTAAGAGCCTTCAGGTGCTGTTGAGGGCATAACTGCAATTGAAAAACATAACCGTGAGCTATTAAAGCTCAGTAAACTCAGGTGTATGAATCTCAATTACAGGAAACTTTCGCTAACGGCTATGACGACCGCCGAAAGTCCCTAAAATGTTTTTATATATATAGGAAAACATGGGCGCCATATCACACAACATCGTTTCTCATTATTTTATATGGCTTTGTATCGCTTTTAAGAGTCATTCCTTTCTTTTGCATTAATTAGGGTTCATGACCCGACTCAGAAGCGACAACTCCAAGGATATGACCGACTCGGAGTACAGAGATAAGATAAAGTGTCAATCGTCAGCCGGTTACCCAATAGATTTGGTATATTCACACCTGTCTACTCTGTGTGTCGCCTTGCACCTCTTATGCGCATTCAATGTGGTATCATTTGTCAACATTGAGATAATTTGGGCCTCCCTGCAGAGAGCAACCCGTGGCCCCGCCACAACGGCGTAGAAGTCGCTGCATGCATGC
>JAOVYX010003878.1:0-10660 GCA_035668315.1 Drosera spatulata
TGGGATGGGTGACCTCTTGGGAAGTTTCCCAGGGCGTGCGCGAGTGAGGCCAAAGCGCACTGAAAGGACTAGTGTTGGTCTGTGGGGCCAGTTGTCAGTCTGACGAACGGTTCTTGGTGACGACCCAGTAGCAAGGATTTGATCGGGGCGTTACAATTAGTTCTTTGTGTAGCAATTCCATTTTTCTCGGTTTGATGTGTTTTATCAGCAAATCATCAGAGGTAGCTTCTTCATCTTTTTCTTGTATTTCTTTGTCGCTCTCTGTTGCCTCAGTAGAATTTGAATGGCAACTTCTTGTCCGGAACTCAAAATTAGCCGTACAAAGTATTTTCCTTTTCATCATCATCTCCTTGATCGTCTTCTGGTGGCATGCCGTACAAAGTCTTTTCCATTTCAGTTGGACGTAATCAGTCAAAAATTATCTGAAATAATTTAAGATCATATTATTTAATTGTATTATTTCAGACATTTATGATAAATTTTAAATATTTTATTTACCTTCTTCACATCGAATCTTTTTAAGGAGGCATCGGTGTCTTTCGGCATATCTCTGAGATTTCACCTTCCAAATCTTGACATGCTGCAACCTTCATAAACATGTGATGATGGTCGTATGTCTTCGATCCTTTTCAAAAATCAGTACTAATAATTAAAAGACAAAACAATCATTATTTAATTGATTATATTTCAATCTATAAAACAAGGCGCCTATGTAAAACACAGAGCGCCAAAGCACCTGTGTATTAAAATGAGAGCGCCAGAGCGCCTATGTTTTAAATACGGAGAGGCTATTTAATTGAGTCCTGTTCAGTTAGCAGTACTCATAATTAAAACAATTAAGCATCATTATTTAATTGATTATATGTTAATCTACAATACAGTGCGTCTTTTGAAAACACAGAGCGCCAGAAAGAATAACTATAAAAAATCAGTTTGTATCGTCTGAAATACTTACAGGCTATTTAATTGAGTCCTTTCAAGTTAGCAGTACTCATAATTAAAAGAATTAAGCATCATTATTTAATTGATTATATGTTAATCTATAATACAGAGCGCCTATTGGAAACACAGAGTGCCAGAAAGAATGACTGTAAAAAATCAGTTTATATCGTCTGAAATACTTACAGGGATTAGCGTTGCACATCCTGTCACTTTTTCCGGAATGGAGCAGTTATCATCCAATGATACAATCCGTTTTTGGGAAAAGTGGAACGCCCACTTGTAATCACGTATTTTTTCCATGTCGGCCACAAAATTACAGTAGCTCCAGTTCAACTAAGTCTTAGACGTGCTCACAAACAGTGTATTCAACATATAGAGCACCAGGAGTCGTGTTGTATCCTCATAATCTGACACTTCTGTTTTTTGTAAAGCTTCAATCAAAGTATCTTTGATTTTTTTTGTTGTCAACTCCCTCTGTGCTCTACTTTCCGTTTTTCGATCCTTAAAATGCCTATTCAGGAATTCAGAGTCATTGATTGTTTCCATCAACCGGTCCCGATCCATGTCAATATTGCCATCAACTATTCCAAAAATCAGTTTCATGTCCATTTCGTTGATAGTGAATATATGCTTGCCTAAGGTGAATGATCTTTCTATTCTGTTGTAACCTGCCACAATCTGATGTATGCAAAGATCACTTTTCCTCGAATTCCCAATCGTCACCCTTTCTTCGAGAATGCCTTTATCAGATTCCAAAATGGTGTCTTTATGAAATACAATCTGTATTGATTTGTAACTGTCATTCTCTCTTTTAGATAGGTGAGAATTTTCACCAAGGCTTCTAAATTACTCTTGTATTGTCCTGCCATTGTTCGTGTTGCACATGTGATAATACTGTCAAGTTTATAAACATAGCGTCTGTTTAATTCAGAGAGCCATTTGAAATTACTCAGAGTCCCTATTTAAAATTATACCGACGCTCTCTTTATTTTTACATAGGAGCTCTGTTTGTTTATAGATAGGCGCTCTATTTATTTTTAAACAAACGCTCTGTTTAAAAATACACAGAGCGCTTGTTCATTTCAAATAGAATCCCTGTTTAATTTGAAACAGAGCACCTATTTAATTTTAATCAGAGCGCCTGATAATTGTTTAACGGTGTGAATTTATGTTTCAAACCCTAACAAATAGTAATATATCATAACCACATAAGATTTGATATTTTGTTCATGTTTTTAGGGTTTGCAAGCTTATTGTTATTTATAATCATATCTTTTCGAAATAAAAAAAAACATTAATTTGTTAAATGCATTGCATGCGCTCAAAAATCTAAGAGAAAATGACTCGAACGAAACTCCATTCAAGAAATCATTAATCAGAGTGTCCTTGGTAAGCTATTTCGTCAAATCATCAAATTGGTAGTTAAAATCATACCTTTTGAAATTTTTGTTGCAGCAAATTTGCAGAGCGTCTCACACCAAATTGAATTCGCAGAAAATTCGAAGCAAATTATTGTCGAAATTATCCGATGAAATTTTTTGTATCGTGATTAGGAAGTCGAAATTGACAGTTAGAATCAATTTCTAGAGCGTCCGAAGGAGATGATGAGGCGGAATAGAGAGCGTCGTGGGTTTTGACAGGTGAACGTTGTACGCGTAAGTTTTGGGCTCCAATTATATGTTTTTTGAATTAAGATTCTGTTTGTATTCGTTTGGTATTTTTTTCATTTCTTTGTAGTTTTAGGTAAATTCCCCTTATTAAAAATGGATGTCACCTTTAAATTACAGCACTTTCTTAATTGAGAACCTTAAAATGGTTTAAACTCCAAAATATCTTTACTTTATACTACCTCTGTCCCATAAAGAACACAATATTGACTTAGGTCAAGGATAAGCTTATTCAAGCTACGAATCGTCTGCGGAACGATCAAACATCATTTTACGGATAATTATTGTGAAACAGTGATGATAATTTAAGTTATGTACTTCAACCCTGAGCCAGTGACGTAATTTTCTTACATCATTAAAACGAGTAAAGAAACTCCTCAAAATACATATTAAATAATGCAGCGATGATGTGACATTATATTTTTTATAGGACGGAGGGAGTATCACATAAACTCTTCTTTCATTACTTTTTTTTCTCTCCATCCATTCACAATTCTACTCACCCCAATCACATCCACACACTCTCAAGGACAATTAGGTAAAAAAAAAAAAAAAATCAAAAAGTCATTGCACTCCTTAATAATCATGTCAAGTCAACATTATTTAACATTGCATCATTACTGTTGCAAAGGCAATTTATCCGAGACAAAGGACTCCCTCCATCCTATAGAAAATTACAATGTTGTATCATCACTGTATTATTCAATACGTATTTTGAGAAATTTCGTTATTCGTTTGAACAACGTAAGAAAATTATATCACTGACTCAGGGTTGAAATGTATAACTTAAATTATCATTACTATTTCACGATAATTTTGGGTAAAAAGATGTTTAATCATCCCGTGGATTATTTGTCGTTTGAATAACTTTATCGCTGACCCAAACCAACGTTGCGTTGTTTATGGGATGGACATGGTAACAAATTTATACTATTCCTAGATAAAGTTTAACTATGTTTATGCAGAAGTTCCAAAGGATGCGTTTGTTTTGGGTACTAAATGGAGGAGATATGACTATTAGTCTAATTTAATTTCTTATCCCATATTTGTTTGGATTTCTTAATTTTTTGAAGGGAAGAATATAATCCCACCTAACTAACTTAATCCTCAAATGGGGAATTTAATTAGTTGGGAGAGGGAGATGCCTCTAAATAGCCCCAAACAAACAAATACTATACAAGAGTTATCCAGAAATAAATAATCTAAAAATAAATAATCATAAAATTAATAATCGAATGAATCAATAATCTTACCTAATCACATCCCCAAAACAAACATACCAAAACAATAGTATTGGTGTCAAACCCCAGAAAATTATGATCAAATAAATATAAAAATTATGATCAAATAATAGTTCGTAAATTAATAAATTTAACAAAATATATGTTTCTTCGTTTATAATAAATTAAAAGTGAGAAACAAATCTCGTTTAAAAGTTTTGAGACGTAACGTAGGCTCATAACTTTAAAATTCGTGACGAAATTGGGATAACTTTTTATCACGAAAAAATATGAAAAATTATTCGTTAAATAATAACGTAATTTTTCGAGTGAAACGATAAATTTGGATTGATGGATATGGAAGATACGGGATTAATTAATCCTATGATTAAATGAATCGAGGATTTTTTATTTTAAATCAATTCCACTCCCTTACATTCTCCCTCCACACCTTTCATTTTCTTTTCTCTATTATGCACTCAGCTGATCACCAGCCACCGCGGAACGCAACACACCAACCGCACCCAACTCCACCAAGGATCTCCACTGGTGCAAAATTCCACTTTCAAGCTGCCAACCCCTCACGGATCAATCATCCTTTGCTTCACTTTGTTCACACACCCACACGAACTCTCAAGGAAGCAGTCCCTCTTCTTCTTTAATTTTCCCTTTTTTTTTCTTTCCTTGTCGTGTCTCTTTGCAAACCAATAACCGGGGCTGCGGAGCAGCTTGACAGGAAGGGAAAAACCAGCTTGGACAACAAGGAAAACACGAGAGGAAGAAGAAAGGCAACGGCACAAGTACGTTCCGTTCAAAGAAGGAGTGGAACCGAGCTAACAATACCAAGTCAAACCGGACTCAAAACCGTATTAACAAGAGGATGAACGCTGCGACTCTCATAGATTAGTATCATACAGTTCATTTGTACCTAAATAACGAAAGAAAAGGCAAGGAAAATAAGCCACGGATGATTGAAATACGTTTATAAGACAAAAGACGAGTTATGCTCGTGAGACCCCGAAACCTAAGGTTTTACGTATCAAACAATCCCAAAACTGAACAAAAATGACAAGACTAAGTAAATGTTATGTTTATGATGTTTTAGATCATTTGAGATTGAATTGGTTGGGTAAAACGTGAAAAATAGCAAACCAGCCCATACCAGTTTCTGGACAGCTGTGATAACTAATATTAGAACATATTTTGACCCCACTTAGAGCCTGATTCAGCAAAATGAGTCTTGAAACAAAGTTGTAGAGGACTTTCTGACGTTTCCAATGAATCAAGAATCATTCAATTTGGTTAGGAAACAAGAAAGTTATACGCGTTCGAAATCAGGTAAGAAAATCTAGAAAAACCCTCGAAGCTTCGGGGCGTTTTCATTGCCAGCCCAAAAACGTGTTTTTCGACGTATTTATGCATGGTATCAACCCGTATACCCCCTGTGACTATTAAAATATAGTATTTGGATAAAAAACGTGGTAAAATATATGGTTAATTGTACGCAGAGTCAAAAACATTTAGTTTGAATAGAATACGTAATAGTTTGTGTATTTGCAAAACATACGTGAATTACAAAATAATAGTGAAGCGTACGAAGGCATACGTAATATCATAATGTATGTATTTAAGAATATATAACGTATATAAATACGAAAAAAATATTTTAGTTTGAATAAAAATACGTAATAACTTACGTATTCGTACAAAATACATAAAAACGTGAAAATAGCGGAATATATGTAAAAAAATACGTAGTAACGAACGTATCGTATTTGTACTGTGCAGGAATTGAGACGTAAACTCTTCTTCCCTTGACTTAACGTAAAAGACCCGAGACTCACATAACGAGGTAACATTTAGATTCCTGATTTTGATGGTATTACATGTTAATATATTAGTTGTATACTATCGCGTGGTGAGTTGTTTTACTCTGTGCGCTCTGGTGTGTGATGATTATGCATTGTTACCTGATGATATCTATGATATGGGTTGATGATAGGTGTCAGTTGTTAAATTAATGAGCGCTGACATACGATAACGGATAAAAGGTTATGGATAATTCAGGTTAACCCTATAAATGATGCCATGTTAAAAATGAACATGCAAAATAGAAATGAATTCATGAGAGGTAAGGTTAAACTCCGAGTTTGTTAATCCTATTGAGTTGTTACACTGTGACTTAGTGAAGATGTTATGTTAAACTGTACAGGGATGCGTAGTTGCGACTAATCATCTTATATGTGTAGACAACCGTGTGAGGTTGTCAGGTTGTGGGGTATCTCGCTGCAGGAGACCGTTGAACGTCGTTACAGGTTGATCCCCAGTTTCGAGTGACTCCGAACTTTAAGCTTTTAAAAGAAGCTATGGATTTACATGTTTAACCAAGGTCACGATGTTAACAAGGCATTTGTGTTCTGTCATGTATGTTAATCATATGACTGATTTTGTTGTGATTTCAGGACAGATTATTCTCTCTTTTTTTTCTTTTTGTGCTTCCCCTAAAGAGGGGGCCGACACGTTATTGAGCTCGTATAACTCACGACGTTGCTTTTATCTTATTTCTCTATTTTTCTTACTTTTCAGGTGAAAGAAATGAGGAGAAATATTGATTAAGATCTGATTTATAATGTAATATTGATATTTGGGACTTAATTTTTCAGTTTCTGTTATCAAGTATGTAACAAATAAGTGCATTTGTGGACTTAGATTCCTGATGTGTAAAGTGTATATTTATTTAAATTTCATTCTATGCTAAATTAAGTTGAATTGACTGATTAAATTTTATGGGACCCTAAGGACAATAATATCAAAAAAATTTCAAAAAAAATTTAAAAATTGAGACGTTACAATTGGACTTGCTCCACCAATTCGTCACTCCCAAACTACCATAAACCCATTCCATTCCCCGAAACAAAACACACACAACCAAAAATCCAAACCCATTCTCCATTTAAAAAAAAAAAAAAAAAAAAACCCTAACCTATTCATTCCATCCACTCACTGCAACTCCACCATTTCTCCTCCTCCAATCTCCCCTTTCAATGCCCACCATTTTCCCAAAACTCCAACCCTAACCCTAAATCCCTAATTCCAACCCCATCTTAATCACTACTACTATGTCGGCCTTATCCAGGGGCCTCATCTCCCGCCTCCGCGCACTCGTCCCCCTCTCACACCCACCTCAAACCGCATCGATCTCGATCCATTGGAGAGCATTCAGCTCCGCCGCGGCAGAGGCGGTAATCGAGGGGGAAGAGGGTGGAGATGGGAATGGGGATGGGGGAAGGGTGATTGTGGCGAAGAGCGGGGTGATGGGGGCGGAATCGAAGAGGACGGGGGCGATAGCGGTGAAGTGCGGGATGACGGTGTTGTGGGATAAGTGGGGGAAGAAGATTCCGACGACGGTGTTGTGGTTGGACGATAATGTTGTTTCGCAGGTCAAGACGGTGGAGAAGGAAGGCTTCTTTGCTTTACAGGTGATGATTTGGATGTTGTTTGAGTGCTAAAACTATTGTATGATGGTTTTGGGGATGAATGTTTAGGGTTTAGTGTGTCAGGGGTTTTCGAGTTTGTGTTATGCGTTGGAACAGGTTTTCTTTGTCTTATTTTGTTTTATTTTTTTAGGACACTTGGAAACGGTCTCTGTTGTTTCAGCAGGGGGTACAAGTCTGTACCCTTCATCCTCCCCAGACCTTGTCTAATTTTGACGGGAAATACTGGGTTGTTGTTGTTGTTTATGCCTTGGAACAGGTTGTGCGTGGCCATTCGCATCAGAATGGTCTATTGGATTCTCTATTTTGCATAGTTGAGCACACAATGTGGGGTAATAACTGTACATCAGTATGGATTTTAGAGTTTGAAAAGAGATTGATGCAAACCATTTTTTCAGTCCTTTACATTGTCGAAGACACAAACATTCTCTGTTTGCTTAATCTAGTAGAAGTGTTTTGAGGCGAAAGAAAGAGCAAGGCAGTGTCATCCACATAAATACATTGAGGAATTCATCTCTCGTAGGAGGAAGCGTACCATTAGTACGATAGTACTGAATGGTCAATGCTGCACTGGTTGCGGTCATGCCAAAAGCAACAATCTGGTTCATCATAACTCTACACTGATGTTGTCCAAGTGGTTTAAGTGTAATGCCAGCTCAATATGATTGATCTGTCTAGAGGTAGTATATGGTTGGGGCTCTTCTGACATCATTAGCCTTGGACTATCTGGTTAAGTATGTAGTACATGTGCAGGTGGTTGCACCTTTTTGAATAAAATATGGTTGCACCTTCTGACATCAACATTGATGATTATGGATTATGGAACGAATTGTGTTTTTCGCTGTCTTAATGAATAGATCGGGTATAGTTGATGAATCTATAGTGAACTTGAACGAGTTCAGGAAAAGAGTGGGATCAATAGTGGATAAGTGGTGTCATGGATTCAAAAACAGTTGGTATCAATTATTCCGTTGTGGGTTCTCAATGTCGTAAACAATACAAGTAGGTTAGGTAGATCCTCGGTGTAATCTCAACAAACATGATTTGGTAGTGTGGCCCTTCGTCGTAAGATTATCTAGTGCATATAATTGTTTAGTTGTTTATGTTGGGTTGTTGCAAGGAAAGCCTTCAGTCTGTCAGGGTAATAGCCATTACAGTCTAACACTTCTTTAGAAAGAGGGCCAAATTTCAAATTTTGCTAGTTCTTTAGTTAAATGTTAAGATTGTTTCAGCAGATGGGTGATTGCCTAGTCTCCTTGCATATTAACTTTATGGTAGTTGGCAAGTTGCTGTTTGAAACATTTGATTTCAGGTGAGCAGCTGCTTTTACTCAAGTAATTCTGGTTAAGGTTTTTCCCTGGGTTATCTAAAACATGAAAGGGCTGGTCTTTAAATGTTAATATTGGTTCATGGACATGTTAGGTTGGTGCTGGGCAGAAAAAGGAAAAACATTTGACAAAACCCGAAGTAGGTCATTTTCGAGCTCAAGGGGTACCAATGAAGAGGAAGTTGAAGGAGTTCCCTGTGACAGAGGATGCACTTCTTCCTGTTGGTACGTCGATTAGTGTTCGCCACTTCGTTCCAGGACAATATATTGATGTCACGGGGATCTCTAAAGGAAAAGGTTTTCAGGTGAATTGACAGGTCCTCTGTTTTCCCCAAGTATTTTTCTCATTTTTGTACCAATCTTGTGCTTTTTCATGTATTCTATGTTGCAGTTGTATGCTTTTAGAATAGCTTAGATGAACTGGTATTCCATTTTTGAACTTAAATCGATATTTCTTGGATCTTGAGTCCTCATAAAATAGAAGTCAGATGCTATTTTGTACATTTGATAATTCAGTCTAAAATGTAATAATGCATGGGATCCATGACGATCTGATGATTCTGTGCTCTGATGCCAAGTGATTATTATATTGTCTATTATATATGTAAAATAGGTGTAGTAGTTTCAAACTCATTTCTTTGCCAACAACAACAGTATCTGAGAGACTGAGACTACGTGTTGGATTGGATAGTAGAGTTTACTGATTCCTGTTCAATAATGACCTTATGATATGTATTAGTCTTTTTCCGTTGAATATCAAGAAAATAAATTGTCTCATCACAAGATATTTTTGTGGAAAGTAGTGTGGAGTCTTAGAAACCATTGGGAAGTGTAAGCCATCAAGCGAACATGTTTGCATGACTAAGCTTTCCTCAAATAGGGAAGGAAAACATTCTTTGTTGGTTTGCAGGGTTAAGGTGGTGATAGGACAATCTTATCTACTCCTTCTGTCCTTTTGGTTGTGTAGAACTTAGTTGCTGCTTATTTCTGTAAAAATCTGAGTGGATGAAGAAAACATTATTAAAGAAAAAAAAATGGTCCGGCACGTCTGGGCCATCATAATGCAGTCGCAAGAGATCAACTCCTTTGAGAAGCTTTGGAGGGAAGCTTGAATATCTACCCTATCCAATTTCAGAGTTTTCAAATATATCCTCTTGTTTTTTTTTTAAGGGTTTTAAGTCCCTGAACCTGTTGCCAAACGATCAGTAGATATGAAGACACAAAACACAAGAAAAGGAAACAAACACAAGAGACACAAAGATTTTTACGTGGAAACCCTTTCGGGAAAAAAACCACGGGAAAGCACAGTGCACGCTCTTTCACTATTTTGAGAATGAGGACGTGAGAGATTACAATAACAATGAACTTTAGCCAAACTAATATAGACAAGTCTTCGAACCGATTCAAAGAATCTGGCTTAGTCTTCAAGAGAGTCAAAACTCTCTTCGTTTTTCTAGTGAGTTAATACCCGCTTCATATTTCCGAGACGGAACTATTTCAAAGATTCATGGCGCAATTCCAAGATAGGAACTCAATTTGACTTCAATTTTCAACAGAAACAACTTCACAATGTGGATGAGTTCATAACTTGTAATTATCATTATTTTTTTAATTGAAATCGAAAAGCATAAACTATGTGCATATTTTTGGTAGTGCATCATTTCTTTTAGTCTGTATGCAGTTCTCTGACTCCTCTTGTGTGCTAACCCATTGCATATTCTAGACGAAAGCCTTTGGCATTGTGTAAATTTGGCTGAGCTTATGCTAAGTTTTTGTGTTTTGCGTGTCATTTTTGCCTTGATTTCTTTCCTTCAACTGGAGACAGAGCTGTTTTCCGTACCCTGACTTCCTTTGGTGTGTCCAGGGTACAATGAAAAGGTGGAATTTTAAAGGTGGGCCTGCATCTCACGGTGCATCTTTATCTCATCGAAGCGCCGGTTCAACCGGTCAGAGGGATGCTCCTGGGAAGGTAGGCTAACTTCATATTGGTCAATTTGCTAATATTCAATC
>JAOVYX010003879.1:0-10656 GCA_035668315.1 Drosera spatulata
CATTTAACTCCATATTTATAGAGTGAAGTGGGATCTTATAAATATAAATTTGACGTGCTTGCGACGGCACGCATCAACACAGCAAAGCAAGGCAGCACTCTATTGATGAACTCTGCTGATGACGCATAAAAGATTATTTTCCAATGGTTACAATTTTGTTCTGAGGAACTTATAGCCATTGCGATTTTTACGCGTGTCCGTTGTCTTAACTGCCTATAAATATCGACACTTCGGCAAATTTTTTACACTTTACCTTTCTTCTCATCTCAACTCGCCTCTCAAGCTTGCATACTCCATTGACAAACCCTAGTCTTCAACAAACACAAGCAAAAATGCCTGAGTGTCAAATTCTTGACAACTTTTATAGTTGCTTAATTTGTGATTCACTTCCCAATCAACTCTTTGCTTTATATCTTAATTTTTACCCTTAATTTTTATCCATAATTTTCACACTAACAAATGGAAGGAAAGGGAGCGAAAACCTCATAAATCAAGATCGGAAATGTTTTCTTCATTGATGAAGCATCGAATTTCTTAGAGAGGATCAAAGAGATCAGCCAAATCCTTGTTAATGTAGGTCCGCAGGTACTACTTGGAGAAGAAACAAGAATCCTGGTCGAAGAGGTATTTGAATTTTTGGATTCCGTTCACATCAGTAAGGATAGCGAGAAGATAACAACAGCCATACGGGGTGAAGAAATTATATGGACTGCCAAGGACATCGCTGAAGCCCTCAAACGCAATGATGATGGAATGCTGTCAAAAGAATTACCAGCAGAAAAGATACAGGAAGGAATAAACAAAATGATGACATATATCCCAGGAAAGGGACAATTGCTCAAGAAGTATTTCGAAGAAAAATATGAATTCCTTGCTGACGTACTAAAGAAGTGCCTTCTGGTTGTAGATGGCTTTCAGGATCATGTGAATCAGGATTAACTGCGAATGATGACCGACTTGGTCCTTGGAGAAAAACTAAACTGAAGTAAGTTAGTATTTGAAATATTCATGAAGCTACTTAAGGAAAAGAAGAGGTATGCATTTGGACCAATCATAAGTCTGCTTGTCAAGGAGAAGATCAAGGTCAGTTGTAAGGAAGGAATGGCAGTAAATGCCAACAAAAGAATTGGAACTTTGATACTCAAACTCATGAGAAAAGCTCTAGCAGCATTTGAAAATGAGAGAACAAGCAATGTCACAGCAGAGAAACCACAAAGTCCTCGCCTATAAAAGAAACCAGAAGACCTCTAACAAAAACAAAGACTTCAGAACCTGCTGAGAAAAAGATGAGAACCCCCCCCCCCCCCACAATGTCAGAAGAACAACAACGAGATTAGACAGAAGCCTCGGTATGAGAAGTAAACTATCCTCCAACAATTTTTGAGCTAGAAGAATCAGCAACAACAGAAAACATAGTACAACAGAACAATGAGTATGAAGATCATCAGCAAAACGAACAAATGGAGAAAGCCACTACATCACAGGAAGTCATCATCCAGTCAACAACTAAAGCAAAAGGATCTCAAGAAAGAGAGTTCATCGTTCCATCTCAACCACTGCCACGTATTAACTTGGAACAGCAACGGAAGGCCTTTGGCACACTTTTCATTGAGAAAAGAGAAGTAATGTATTTTAAGTATGGCGAGGAAATACCTCGCAGACGCATACTTGTATTTAGAAACAGACCTAAAAGAGCCAGATTCACCAACGAAATTCCCAAAAAGGTAGTGGGGAAGGGAGAAGACTCATCTGAGCCATTTGATGAGGAATCTAGCAAAAAATTTGATCCATTGTTCGAATGTTATGGAAACTAGGTATCTGCACTAGCAGCTTATCACCATACTTCAAACAAAAGAATAGAAGTATCAAAAGCAGGTCTGATGCAGAATGTAACACCAGTTCTATAAGAGGGTCTACTGATGGATCTTCTAAAGAAAATGAATGCCACTCTAGTATCATGACGAGTCAGAGAAGAACATATTAGAAGATCGATTGCTGAATTACCTACTAAGGAAACCGAACTGGCAGCTCTGGAAAATGTTTCGGTAAGAAAGGATGACGATCTACTTGTGTGCAAGATGAGAATAGACATGATCCAGCAACTCAAGCACAACATCTCCATCAGAAAAAGAGTTATTAAGGAGCTAACCAACCTCGGCAAGAAGGATGCTGAAAACATGAAGAATGAGCCAGCCGAAGTACCTCCTTTGTTGCAAACCCTAGTCAACAAATTGATAGGATGACAACAGAAGTGGTAAAAACCAAAAAGTGTCACCCATATCTTCTCACTACACTGCAACTAGCTCTGAAGGAATACCGAGCAGTTCAACAGAGAAATACACGGCAAAATATCCATATAGCAGAGCACAAGCCAGTTTTAACCCCTCTCACCAGATGTAAAGCCTTGGAAACCAGGGAGGAAGAGGAAAGAGTAGCAAAGACAACAGGGCTCTAAATCCTGCCAAGCATAGCAGAACAAGATGAACTACTACCCACAGCAGAGCCAACGACTTCAACAGCAGAGCTGACCATCGTCCCCTTACCAACAAGCGCTACCACTACCACTCAATCGGTTATCTCAACAATACCAAGAAAGTGGGTCCAATGACATCAATTCACCCAGATGACAGGAGACCGAAGTACAAGGGTAAAAGAGCTAAACTACCGAAAGGGAAGTACCTATACATAGTCAGAACAGCCATTCCAATAGAAGAGTATCAAAGACTAGCAGAATATCAACAAGAAATGATGACTCAGGAAGAGGAAAAAGCATCAGAGCCCTTATGGAAAGCACAAGACAACAACTAAGTGCACAAAGAAGTCCTCATGTAGCAGTGCTTGTCACATGCAGAGTTCAAGATCGGATAATTGAGCAAAGACTTGAGAAACTGGATACCAGAGCCATCACCTTAAAAAAGTTCAGAATAGATGAAGTATTGCTCGTCAAGATACAAGAGGTCATCGAAAAATTCAATAACAAGGTTCTATATAACATAAGAAAGCTCATAGAGGGGAACATATCAGTAGCAGAGGAGAACACCAAGGATGACGATTATAATGATCCAGGACATGATCACAACCATGACGATGATGATCTAGATAGAATCATAAATGAGGCAACCTTGGATGATATACATACACAATCGAAAGCCATCAAAGAAATCGCTATGCCTTCGCAGGACAGTGTAATTGTTTCAATATTTTTATTTTATTTTTAGTCACTCAAAATTCTATTATTTTATGAAAATTATTTTATTTTGTTTTTTTGTATCTTCGTTTCTTTTAATTTGACAAAAAAAATTCAAAAAGAAACTTTTGGTGAGATTGTTGATTTTGAATCAATTTTAAATTGATTTTTACTATGACTTATAACTATTAATCATATGGTATGTTGAATAACCAATCTTACGATAATTGTTATTCTCAAACATTAGACAAAATTGATAAAATGATTAAAGAAATGAACAACAATATGAATCATAGGCCATGTGAGAAACATTTTAATATGGAACATCAAACTAGCACTTGCCCAACTTTGTCATCTTATGGATATTCCACTCAAATGAATATGTTTCAACAACCATCGCAACCACAATATGGGTATAATGTTTACAATGGTGGATGGTTAGATTATCAAAATCATCATGAGGGATATCAAGATTTTAATTCTTCAATGCCAGACAATTCTTTGGACTTGCTTTTGAGTCAAGTCATGAACCCTAAATAAATGCAAAAGAAAGGAATGACTCTTAAAAGCGGTACGAAGTCATATAAAGCAATGTAAAACGATGCTGGTTGATATGACCCCTATATTTTCCTATATATATATATATAAATATTTTAGGGACTTTCGGCGGTCGCCATAGCCGTTAGCGGAAGTTCCCTGTAATTGTGATTCATACACCTGAGGTTGCTGAGCTTCATTAGCTCGTGCTTATGTTTTTCAATTGCAGGTACGCCCCTAACAGTTCTTGAAGGCTCTTAGTGTGAGCTTGCATGCATATAGATGATCTCACATGTTTCGAATATTATAGCAGATCGGACGCCTATATTATTTAATATAATAATTGACCTGTATTGCTTTTGCTTCAATACTGTAACTAAAACAGGTATTCGAAGTTGTAAGCTATGACTGTGGCTACTATTTATAGTTTTCTTGATATCTATACCCCTAAACCCATTCGGTTTGTTCAGCCTTGTCACGGACTGGGTCAGTGACGGCATAACGCCCACGTGTCTTCAGGCACAGAAATCCGAGGGCGTTACATGGATAAACAGAGTCGAAAGCAGAAGAAGATCCAAAGGACGTTAGAGTATAAATACAAGATATGAAACTTTCCGATCTTGGAAAGAAGAAGCATCACTAGACTGATGATCATCCAACACAAAACATCATTGAAAATATGGATGAATCAGTGAAGACAAGAAGAGAAACAACTTTGGAATGTCTTTCTGCATGTGTTCTCTCAGAAATGGAGCCAAAAAGGCATAAAGAAGCACTAAAATGTCCCTACTTGATTCAAGCAATGTCGGAAGAATGTTTTTATTTTTATTTTTATTTTTGAAATTTGCAAATGTAGGAGGAATTAATTGAGTTCAAGAGGATTGAGGTATGAAGATTTGTTCCTTGGCCCAAGGATTACCTTGGTGTAGGAGTAAAATGAGTATTTTGGAATAAAACTGATGAAAGTTGTTAAGGGTTATACATAGGAAGAAGGAATAGACTATGACGAAATTTTTGCACCGATAACTAGACTAGAAGCAATTAGGATGTTTTTTTTGCATATCTGCTTATCAAGAATTCAAAGTACACCAAATGGATTTAAAAAGTACATTTTTAAAAGGTGAACTTCAAGAGGAAGGTATTTTGACCAACCCATAGGATTGAGGATAGTGAATATCTTGATTATGTATAGAGATAAGATAAGGCACTTTATGGATTGAAACAGACACCAAGAGCATAGTATGATACTTTGTCTACATATCTGCTTGAAAATGACTTCTCTAGAGGAAAAGTGGACACAACCCTGTGCCTAAAAAGAAGTGGTATAAATATCCAGTTGGTGCAGATTTATGTAGATGATATTAGCTTTGGCTTTACTAATGGTAGACTATGTGATGAGTTTGCTGATCTTATGAAATCTAAGTTTTAGATGAGTCTTATGGGTGAGCTCAAATATTTTCTAGGTGTGCAAGTACAACAAAGCTCAAAGGGATCTTTCTGAATTAGTCAAAGTATTTGAGCAATATGATAAACAAGTTTAGGCTAGAAAATGCAAGTACAATGAGAACTCCTATGAGCACTACTACTAAGTTAGATAAAGATGAAAAAGGGAAGTCTATAAGTGCAACTCTATAAAGAGGCATCATAGGATAGTTATTGTTTATTACAGCTAGTAGACTAGAGCGTATCTTTTTTGTATGTGTGTATGCCAGATTTCAATATGACCCTAAGGAATCACATCACTCTACTGTTAAGAGAATCCTAAGATTAACTCAAGAGTACTCCTAACTTGTGGTTGTGGTATCCTTAGGGGTTCAAATTTAAATCTTGTTGGATTTTCTGTTGTTGACTTTGCTGGATTCACAATAAATAGAAAAACTATAAGTGATCATGCCAATTTTTAGGAAATAGGGTCATTTCATGGTTTAGCAAGAAGCAGACCACTATGTCAACCTTTACTTATAAAGCTTGATATGTGGTAGAATGGAGTTGTTTAGAAAGTATCCATTGGATGAGGTCACAACTTCTTGACTATGGTATACCTATCTCTAGTACTCCTATCTATTGTGATAACACCTTAGATATAGCCATTTCAAACAATCCAGTGTTTCACTCGAGAATAAAGCACATAGACATCAAATATCATTTCATCAGAGATTACATTCAAAAGGACAATGTCAGACTTGAATTTATCTCAACTAAAAAACAAAAAGCTGATATTTTCACGAGACTCTACTGATGACTCGTAAAACTGTCTTTTCAAATTGCAATGGTTAAAATACTATTTTGAGAAATATATAGCCGTTATGATTTCTACGCATGTTAGTTACTTTATTATTACCTATAAATGCATATTGTTGAGTCAAACCCATGATATATTGAAATTGAGTGATAGGCAAACTCTAGTCTTAGAATGTCCCAGTGTATACCAAGGCTGAGACTGGCCTGCTTGGAAAGTGAGCTTGTAATGGGTGCGCAATAAGACTGGTTTAGAGAGGAATACAGCAAGGCTGGTTCAGAGAGGAATGTAGTACGGCTGGTTCAAAGGAATGCAGCAAGGCTAACAGCATTGAGGTCATGAGTAAAGAGACAGTATGGGTTGGACATTTGGGCTTCTGCAGCAAGGAATTGTTTTTCTTGGATTGCTTCTGGTTAGAAAAAGTTACTGTAGCAAGACTGAAAGACAGTAAGGCTGAGTTCAACAAAAGGGTGCAGATGAAAGAGAAGTGGATCCTGAATTGCTTCTGTGAAGTTACTGCAGCAAGGTTGAGGAGCAGCAAGGGTGAGTTCTATAACAGTGTTCAAAAGAAGTCAAAGTTCTCTACATTAACACCATAGGTCACGAGTTTATGAATATTGTAAGATCCACAGGTACAACCAAAGAGGGGGGGGGGGGGTGAATAGATTGTATTAAACTTTTCACTGTAATACAGCGGAATATTTGATTTGAATACACTGATGATCTTTGCAGACTGCCAAGGGTGTCTGCAGCAAAGACTTGTACTTTGAGGATTGTCTCTGTTTGTTGTTTTAATTGATTTCTAATAGTTCTAAAAATGCAAAGTAACGGAAAGCAAGTAAATAACACAGGATTTGTATTGGTTTAGACACTCGTTATCAACAGACAAACGAGAGCTTAGTCCAATCTTCCCTTGGTGACCAATGTAGTCAATCCAAGAGGTGAGTTTACTATCTTCTTGTTTTTTACGTACAAGACAACCCCTTTACAAGTTTGCCAACATGTCAAAGGTGAAGAACCTAGACCATTTGCACAGATCCTTTGCTAGACTCTGTTGTAGCTTCTGTTCATCAATGCAGACTAGTGAACCCTCTTCTTCCTGTTCTTCCTCAATTTAGCTCAGTATGAACAGTTTGAATTCAGATTTGTTTTGCACACTTTGTACGTTCCATTCTTCATCCAACAGCACTGTTCCTTGAGCTCTTTGATCCCCTTTTATAGGCTGAAAGAATGAACCCGTGACTGTACCAGGTCTGATGTTGACAGCTTGTCACATGTGACTCCTTCATTGATGTTAACAGCTCACTTTATTCTGATCCTCGTATTGTCACTCCATACCTCAAATCTTCGATTTGATTAATCCTCAGACTTCTGTCCAAACCTTACCAACCATCTCTGTTGTGCTCCAGTCTATTGCAACTGAGTCTGCACTCAGTACCGTTGAGACCCCGTCTGCACCTAGTCACTCTTGTAACCTTGTCTGCACCCAGATCTGATGCAATCCATCATGCATTGCTGTGTTGGCCCTTGTTTGCAAAATTGATCCCGAATCTTGAAGCATTTGCAGATCTTTTGCTGTCCATGCATGTCTTAGCTACCTTGCTGAAATTCTCTGTAGTAGTCTGCATCTAGTGGCACACAACACTTTCCATCTGTGGCTGTCTGCTCTCCAGCATCTAACGTAGACTGTAGATTCCTAACTAATTTTCAACCTAAGCACACTAACTATATCATGGTTAATACTTCGAAGTTTTGTTCATCAATTTCTATATAATTGGAGGGATTGCACATTCCTATCAAAATATGGTTCCAGGATGGCATGAAAGTGACGTTTTCAAGAAAGGACGAGTTCAACAATGGCTATAAACTTGGGATTGCCTATAAATACATGGGCGATACCCAAGATTTCAACAACCTTTGAATTGCTGAATCTCCTTTGCTTTGAAAGACAAGTGCAGTAAGGCTTCATGTGCTAAGAAAGAAGTTGATAGCTAAGGATCTGATCTAGGCATTGAAAGCAGAGTTGAATAGCACTAGTGTTAGACAAACGATTTCAAAAGGCTGCTCTAAGTCCTGTTGAGGAGAAGGAAAGATCTTATAATCGGTTTGTATTGTCATTTACTCGTTTTAAAATGACAGATTGATTATGAGCCTAAAATAATCACACATAGTGCTATCCTCTTGATTTATAACACCGATAATAAAGGAAAAACTGGAGTAAAGGATATAGCCATATTTAAGCTACATACTCTAACAAGTATAAAAATCTTTTTGTCTTTACCTTACTATTTTCATTGCATTTAACCATACTGGTAATCAACATCATCCAATAGTAAACTAAAAGAAACTAAAGTTATTGTAGTAAGCTTAGAATAAGTGTACTGTCTAACTAATTTTTGTTAGTTTGACGGATAGGTTCGAAAAGAGAGACTATTTATCCCAAACCCTAGCACTCTCAAGCATACATTGCAAGTGATCTGAGCTTCAAAATTGAAGAAGGAAGTAGTTGTTTAGATTCTAGTGTTAATTCTTTCTCACTTCTGATAATTCTCTTTATATCCTTTGCATTTCAATGTCATCTAACCAAATGGCTCAGAAAAGTTCTAAGACATCTAAACTCTAGACAGGAATGCCTTACTATTTGAGGAAGCAGCTAACTACTTAGAGGGGATCAAAGAGATCACCGAAATTCTTATCGGTTCAGGTCTACAAGTACTTTTTGGGTAGGACAAGGATACTAATTCGCGAGGTGAAGGAGTTCTTTGACTCATCAAGGTGAATGATGACGACCATCAAATTATCACAGTGATAAGAGGAAACGAGGTCATTGTGATAGTCAAGGATTTTGTAGAGCTACTTGATCTGAATGAAGATGGCATATTACCAGATGAAATCCCTGTGGGAATATGCTGGAGGGGATGGAGAAGATGATGAGCGACATACCTGAAAAGGGACAATTATCCAAGAAATACTTTCATGAGAAGTATGTGATGCGTGCCGTCGTAAGCACGTCAAATTTATATTTATAAGAGCACCCACTTCACTCTATAAATATGGAGTTAAATGTAGTAGTGGAAGTAGGGGTCGATCCCACAGAGAAAGTTGAAACCGATCAACTAAACTAACTTAAGATTAGACTATTCCAGAAGTGGGGGGGTTTGTTTAAATGGTTTAATAACTAACTAAAGTGGCTGAATTTGTAAAACTAAAATAAATCTCAAGGTTTGAACGTAATAGATAGAAGGATAGGGATTATGGTTGATTTGTTTAATAGATCAATCATTTTTTTGGGTATGGTGAATTCATTACCCGAAGAGGATGATACAAAAATGGTACAAAACTGTCGGGACAAATTTACTAGACGACAAACATGCCCCTCCTCCAAAAAGCATGTATGCCAGCTAGTCGTGAAGTATATTCCTCAGGCAGCTACACAGAACTATATGTACTACCTATATCAAAACAAGGCCCATCACATGTACGATGGGTTCTGGGAAATAGTAATCCCGTATACATCAGAAATAACCCAAAACAGCCACAGGCCGGCTCAGCCAAATTAAATAGAACAAATTAAGGACATTAGCATGACCAGCCTTGAGCAAAACAGCTAGCATCACAGCATCAAGAGCATGGAGGCCAAGTAGCATGACAGCATCTTGAGTAAAACAGCACAAAACAGCCAGCTTGAACACACCAGCAAATTCCATCCAGCAAGCCATCACCTAAGCAATTGAAGCAGCTAACAAATATTCCTTGTCTCTAATCCAAGCCAGCAGCAGCATTAGTCAACAACTAGCAACACCAGCAACCAATGAAACTCCATGGAAATGAAAATAGCGTCACAGCATCATGAACAGACCAGCGAGCTTGAGCAGCTAGCAGGGGCGAAGCATAAAAGAGCAACATCTAATGTAAAAGAGAGCAGCAATTCCATCCAGCAAGCTAGCCACAAATGAAACCTTCTCAACAACCAACAGAGCAGCTACCGAGTGCCAACAGCTACCAAGAAACAGCAAGTACTCGGAGAAAATAGCAGCACACTGTTTTTGCAGAGCAGCACACCAGCAAAAATCCTCCAAACAGCAAAGCAGCAGTAGACCATCCTTGTCTTGGACGCAATCAGCAGGAGAAGTAGCTAGCAGGGCCCAACGTTTTTTTTTTTTCCCTCTTCCCCTTTTTTTTTCTTTTCTTTTCGTTTTTTTTTCCTTCTGTTTAGCAAATCCAAGCAGCAAAGCAGCACTGAGACCTCAATAAACCAGCAAGAAGCTACTCCAACTATCCAACCAGCCTTGTCTCGCAGACAGCTTGAAACAGGACACAAAGAGAGGACAGTCCAAAACGACCAATCCAACAAAAATCCAGCAACCAGTAATCCAGCACAACCAGCACGACCAAATAAGCAGCAGCAGCTAAGAGGACCTAGTTCGCATCTTCCCAGGAATGCAGAGCAGAGCAGCTAGCAGCAGGTCCATGAGCCAGCAATCTGAAAATAATTCCAAGCAAGACCAACGACCAGCAGGAAACAATTTTCTTTTTTATTCTTTTTTTTTTTTAACTATCAAATTCAGCAACCAAATTTCAATTATGAAACCCAGCAGCCAAATACTCCAAAACAACAAAACAGTAACCAAGTTCAGCTGTTTTTGCAAAACAGCATGAAATCCAGCAGGAAACAGTAACCAAAGCTAGCATA
>JAOVYX010003880.1:0-10655 GCA_035668315.1 Drosera spatulata
CTTCGATCGGGATTTCATCTGGACCCATAGACTTTCTTGAGCTCATCCGCTTTAAAGCCTCCTTAACTTCCTCTGTCATAATGCGACGAAAGTAATATCGGTTCATCATCACATCTGCATTCCCACTTGTTTCATTCAGAGGCACTTCCCTTGTGCAATTAAAGAGTTTGTCAAATAGTCTCTCCATCTTTCCTTAATGTCCTTATTAGCCTTAAGAATATGCTCGGCATCGTCCTTAACACACTTTATCTGGCCTAAATCCTTAGTTCTTCTATCTCTTGATCTAACTAACTTAAAGATTTTTTCCCCCCTCTTTTGTATTCAGTCTTTAAAGAAACAACATAAATATAACCAAGTTAAGATAACTGATAATTATTTATTTTAATTTCAGGAATCTAAATGTTGCTATTTCAACTCCTTAGATGAATCTTCCATCTGACTTTGTTAAGTTGTTGAGGCAGCACCTACTACTGATCTATTCCTTTTATCTCCCAAAATGGGGAAGAGATGGACAAGAAAGTCATCTGGAGTAAGAAAACAAATGAAATTGAAATATAAAACATGATAGTAACTAATCTCAAATGTAAGAGAACAGATAAAAAAACCTGTCCAACAGCCTCTGGTGATCTGACTCTGCATCATTTTCCGATGGTATATCACCGTTTATTTTTGGAACATGCTGCAGAATAACATGGTAGTCTTAGTTACAAGCGCATGAAAGAAGTATTTTCCACAGTTTCAACTACAAAAAAGATGAACAGATATTTGTCGCCACACAACTTACAGGGATAGGAACCATCTGATCCAGCCTCTTTTCTACTTCATCACCCAGAGCATTTTCGTCAAACTCCTCTGGTGGCTGTGGAGGAGCTTGATCTGAAGTTCCTGGAGAGTCTGATGTAGCAGACTCTTCACTTTCATCAGCAGTCTCTTGAAATTTGACGGAATCATCTGCAGGGTAAATGATCCATCACAATCCTTGGATCTCAAATAACATTGAATGACAACAATAAACTACAGGTTAGTTAATGAGGGAGAAATTTACCGTTAACAGTAGGAGTTTCGTCAATTTTCTGAGGGCGAACCCAATCCTGTGCTGATATAGATGCCTGCAATTGCTTTTCACCCAAATCAGAATATCCACGTGCCTCTCTAGCGGCAAGAGCTGATAATTCTTCTTGAAGAGCACGTGCAATAATTGCATCATTTTCCACAATGGGGCTGACAGATTCAGCATACCCTTCTTGAACATAACCATGCTGGTTCAAGTCTACATCAAACTGGGTAACTACACTGCGGCGACCAGTGGTACCCGAAGGACGAGCGCATAGTTGATTAAGGCCCCACCTAACAACATCAGGATCCGTCTCATAAACAGTCATGTCGTTCTGCAATATTTTGATGAAATTCAGCTTAACATGAGTGAATCATTTTCGATCTTCGGGAGGGAGAAGCAAATGCAGATAAGCATGGCGTGAAATCTTGTCACACATGTATCATCATGGGAATTTATGCACCATCATGGTAGAAGCTAATACCTTCATTGTGAAATCTAATCCTAGATTAAGATATTAAGACCACCTAGGAACTTTGGAATAGTAACAAGCACACATTTTGGTCTAAAGTAACAAGCACACATTTTAATAAAGGTTCAGGAAATGTTAGTCTAGACTTAACCTAATTTGTCTCAAGTCTCAACACTGCACAAGTTAATATCCTTTTCATGAATATTTCCCTTGAGAAAACTTTTTCGGTCAGAATCTGCCACCACAAAGTTTTTCGATGGTCAGCATCATTTTTTATCACGACTTGTTTCAACTTACAGCTCCTTCGCATTCAGACTTGCCACAAATACACAAAAAATAAATATCAACCTTGATAGAGAAAGAAAAAACCATATAAGAATATTAGCACCCTGAAGCCAAGGGACTAAACATGTTGTCATCAAGGGACTAAACACATGAAGATGAAAGTCTGTTCAAACAGTGATTATTTCTCCCCAGTTGCCAATTAGGTTTACTTCAGGGTTCTATTTTTTTATCATCATCTTGTTGGTCCAAATATGAGAAACTAAGACCATTCTGCTATCTATATCAAGAACTCAGCACAGTCATGGATCAAATAAAATCATGTTATTTTAAGGTCACCATTGCTTAGTGTCAATTTATTGCGATTTGTCCTCCGCCGATACAATAGTCAATAGTGGTCTAAATATATTATTCTCAATAAGTTCCCTGCAGAAGTACCTTGTTTGGATAACTGGATAATTGATAAAACTAAAACATGATCACAACACTTTAAAAAGTTAAACTACTATGGAGAAAATGCATCAAACAGCGGAGGTGGAGGGCACTCACTGGAATAAAAACATGCATAGGAGTCATATTTGCCTCACACCTAACGCTTATATGTCAAAGCTACCACCTCTATCCATGTCTTTGCAACCTCGGATACTTCTTTCGGATTCCTGAGAAAGGCAATGATTTGTTTCAAGGCAATGTACTTGCTTACTATAGAACCCACTATGCTATATTCTGCAGCTAATGGTTGCCACAGCTCTAAGGTAAACTTCAATGGAGGTGGAGAGAATGGACTGTTCGGCGAGCAATGAAGGAACCGAAGGATACAATTGGCGTCTTCGCAATAACTATATCATTTACATCAAGACCCAAAACAGAAGAGTAAGAGTAGTGAAGTCTAAACTTCGATGTTATATAGGGAGTATTCTCAATCATTTGAGCAAAATGTCTTTACATTTGGCCAGCTAAAGCTCTTACTACTAAATTCTACTCCCTAACCAAATTGTCAATGACTACTAGCATAAGGTCTATTTTTCCTCTTATTCTTCTACTTCTTTTCCCCCACAGCCAGATCAACCTTCTCCCTTTCTTTCTACAGTTTCTTCTTCCCCATAATTGCGTAATATTCTACTTTGTTCTATAAACCCAAGGAACCCTCCTACAAGGCACCTCAGATTCCTTTCAAGGTAAGGATTTTCTCCAACTCCCATACACAAGACGAAGCTCACTTCGCCCCTTCTAAGGGGAGCCCAGATGCCTAGGCAAACTTAAATCTTTTTTACTGAGATCACATCTAAATTCTAAACCATGCCTGAACATGATACGGCAACTCAGTGATTGGACCATAGAGCATAATGTAGCATCAAGGCTTCTCATCAAGTACACCAAACCATGAAAAACTGCAAATGATTAAAACTATATACACAGATACGAGTTGCCCTAACTGTCTCAACGCATGTCCGTTGCGATCCAACAATTTCCTAGTTCAGATAAACCCATACTAACACCATCAAACGATACAACCCATCAAACGTGACAGGTTTGTGCAAGGAGATCGATGCACAATTATAAATGTCGCTAACACTATGAATACGACCAACTAATTGGAATACACACGATCTCGAATCTAATGCAACTGATTTCTATCAGCATTCCTGATCTCAGGCTAAACCTAACAAAACAATCCTCCTTTCTTCCTTTCAATACAAGACATGGTCCGATAAACATATCCACGAAGCTATTTAGCCCTAATCTCGATCATTGGTAACCAAAAACTAATCAACCCACATTTACCAAAGCTTAACAAAAAATAATCAACATGTTCACAAACTTCATTTCTCATCCGTTCATATTTTCCTGTATCCGCATGAAGCACAAATCACCTTTTCAATACAGAAGTTTCAAAGCAGTGAAGCACACAACACATTCCAAACAACTCGAAACAAAACCTAACACAAGCAAATCCCTAATTGAGATCAAACAAGAGAGAGTTTATAACTAGAAACGTGCACACGATCGCAACATCGAACACGTGAAAAAAATAGATAAGACGTGAACAAACCTGAAAACTCACAACGATGGCGGATTTCTCAAATCAGGGTGTAGAAATCGAAGAGCAGCGATGAATTTCGGTTTTGAATTCGCTAAATGGAGACACGTGTAGGATGATTCAAATATTGCGGCTGCAAAAAAAAAAAAAGGAAATTTGTCCAGGTTCGGTGTTCGATTCAGTTTTCGTTTTTTGGGTTTCGCTTGTGGGGTTGGTGAAGGAGAAAATGAGAAGATCAGTACAAAGAAATCGGTTTGGGGGCGGGTCACGGTTTGTGGGCAAAAAAAAGAAAGCCGGTTCAGGGCCTCAGGCACACAGATTCTTCTTTCTTTGGCGATTGAATTAGGTAATGGGATTTCATTTCATTTCATTTCTGATAAACACCATGATCGCGTAATTATTTATTGGCTTCGTGATGCTCGTATGTACTTAATATTATTTGAAAAATAATATTTAGAATAGATATTACAAGATTTTATTGATTGTTAAATCCTTGAAATATTATTAAAAATCAAAATATTTTAGGGGTTTTAAAAATCACAACAAAATAATTTGATGTTGTCTTGAACCTTTATCATCACAATTCCATTATCAGTTAATCATTTATGGTTAACAAATAACCCAATGATAAATCTCTTACTTCTAACATTAAAAAGAACAAAACATCGTGTGTTCCAATTCGGTGCATAATCTATTGATCTTAAACGATAATTAATTTTCAAGTCAATTTTTATGACAGTTAAAAATATTCCCTCCATTTTACAATATAAATAACATTTATTTATTTCGATCGTCGTAAAATATATATAATATATCATATTTAATATGAAAAATAGACAGCTGTTGCCAAATTTGGAACGACGTCGTTTTGTGAGAAATTGAACCCGAAGTGCTACGTTCTCTCTTTTCTTCACACACCGAACCATGCTCATTGAAAAAGAGAAAAAAAAAAGGACAGATTGCTTGAGTATGATGAATTTCAGATTAGGCCAAATTACACCAACATGAAAATCCAAAGTAACGAGACTATAATATATAAAAAAACTGACGAATTTTTGCCATCTCTTTGATTCATTGTTCAATTGTGTCGGGAATAAGTAAAATCAAAATTTCGATGTTGAAGAGGCCGAGACGACGCCAAGAAGCATACAGGATCAGAAAAAAAATTACAGTCACTTCTTTGCACTTTTGAGGAATGATACGTATGTCGTTTGATTAACAAGATGGTGTTTTTTCTTTTTATTTTTTAATTTGAGCATAGCTTGATGTGTGAAGGGAAAAAAAACGCAGCAATTCAGTCCATTTTTCCACAAAACGGTGCCGTTCAAAATTTGGCAGCATGTCACGGGGTTAGATTCTTGCAATCCGTGCGGCACTCAAATTACTCACATCTTCATTTGAGCTCAGCCTACTCGTCATATAAAGATGATGCTTGTAAACGCTAAGAGAGTTTGGACTTGGAAACAAGCTTTGTATTGAGGACACTTGGGAGATTACAAAGGTTTAACCTTACAAGAATGTTTGGAATGATTTGGGATTCCTTGGGATGAGATGAGATGAGATGCCTTGCCCAAATGCCTGATCTCTATATATACACCTTCATGGAAGGGTCTAAACTTTGTGGTATAGACTCTTCCATACTCTTCCTCCTAAGAACATACAAGAGCCTTCTACACTCTTCTCCTATGTACAAGAATTCCATAGAAAACTCTACCTAATTCTAGGGAATTCTAGAGAATTTCGGAGAATCCTAGAGTTCTCAAGAAAACTCTAGAAACGTATAGAATTGTCTAGAGAAATATGGAGAATTCTAGACAATTCTTCGAGGCGAACCTCACGAATTAGCCCGTTCGTGACAAGCAGTTGGCCTACTGTCATATGTGGTATATTCAATTTTTTTTCGTATTTAGTAATCTTTTATATAAAATATTAAATAATCATTATTTATTATAATATATTTTTTTATATAATTGTTATAGTAAATCTCATTCCAGTCAAAAAAATATTATTTCTTCAATAAATTTCACACAAACTCAATATAAACATAAATTTATGTACTGAATCAAACCGTTATCTATATTTTAAAATGAAGAGAGTAGACTTTATTAATATGGTGAATAGCTATGATAGACAAGACTCAAAACTCTGAGTTTTCCTATGAGCAAATCAACTCATGATTTTATCTAGTTTTTGGTGATGGAGAATAATAATCCAGCAATAATGTACACCTAGGAACATAGGATCATATTCGTCATGTATTACTATTATCAGTAGCTTCATTATCGATTACATCCTTTTGAGTTGTTCCAGTCTCTCTATTTCAACCAAAAAGGGCTACAAGCCATCGTACTCAATCAAACTTCCGGATCGATTAATTACAAAGAATTCCCACGCACATGACACGTTCTTTTTCAGCTTACAAAACATATCATAAAAGTCATAAATGTAAGAAAGCGAAGCGAACCGGTCTAGTTTCAGACAAGCTGACGAAATCCACGCTACTCGTTCTCATTTCTTCCCCCGACGAAGTCGTCTTCTTCCTCCTCCTCCTCTGCTCATCTCCTTATATTTTCAACTCGCTTCACAGATCGATCAGATCACCTCTAGCTTTCATCAATCAGGCGAAGTTGCTGCTATTTGCTCTGAGCAGTTAGGGCAACAATGAGCGGCAACACCAGCAGCAACAGCAGCAGTCGACGGCGACGGCGACGGCGGCGGCGGCCGGGAATCGCGGTGTTGTTGCTTCCTCTGCTAGTGATTGTGAGTCTGGTGGCGCGAGTTCGGTGTCAAGACGGCAATGTGTCCGCGGCGGAGGCGATGCTGCTGTACTCGACCGCTTTCAGCAATCTCACGAACTCCATGACCGAGGAGATGCAGACTCAGGCTTCCTTCTGCATTGCGAATCCGTACACCTCTGCTCGCTCTTTCGTTTCGTTGTCTTTGTTATTCGAATGTTGTTGTATCGTCTATGCTTTGACTTAATCGGACGAGGAAATGGATGGATTTTGATGTGTTCGTTGACTGATTTGAGTATCGATAGATTTGTGGAGTTCGTTTTGGAGTGGAAAAGTGCTTTTACTGTTTGATTTTTTTGGTTTTGATTCTAAGTGGATTAACCGTTGATTGCGGATGAGATTAGTTTATTTGATTGTATGATGACCGTGATGAATTTGACTTTATGTTGATAGGACGACGGATTGGAACATGGCGTTCAATTATACGACGGATTTGGAGTTTCTGGCGAATTGTATACGAAGTCAAGGTAAGTCTATCTTGTAGGATATGGATAGGCATAAACTTGTGGCTGCCACTGTTCATTATTATGAAGGAATATGCAACTTTTGTTTGCCTTTTTTTGATAACAAATAGTATTTCTTAGAGTGGAAGCAAATAAAAACTTCAAATTGGTTTAGTAGCATACTAGAAACAACAGGGTCCCTGACAATGGAAGCAAACTGGTTACACTTTTGCTAGTTATGTTAGTGGACTCCTGGTTTTGATTGATGAAAGAAAAAGAAAGAAACATACCCCACATAAATCCCGTCAATTATAGGGTGTGGAGGAGAATATCTCTGCATGAGAGAGTGATGCACGTAGATCTTATTCCTATTTTTATTCCTATTTTTACAAATAGAAAGGCTGTTTTCACTGCGAACCCTTGATCTATAGCTTAGGGGGAGAATGACTTACCACTGAGCCAACCCGGCTCGATTGTTGGATGGAGCTAAATGAATGGCTGTTGGATATTGAACTCTGTTTCTGCTTCATTCAAGAAGTTCTATTGCTATTTAACAGGAGATGTCGCAAGACGGTTGTGTACATCGGCAGAGGTCAAATTCTACCTTGATAATGTGTTCAAACAAGGGAACACTGGGGGTTTGATGCCCAGCAAGAACTGTAACTTGACCACATGGCTTTCTGGATGTGAGCCAGGATGGGCCTGTGGCATTGACCCGTCGCTGCCTGTTGACTTGAATTCTACAGAGATACCTGCACGAACTACTGATTGTCAGGCTTGCTGTGAGGGTTTCTTTTGTCCTCAAGGCCTTACTTGCATGATGCGTAAGTCATCTAAGATTTTCCCCCCCATGTTTCCTGTTTTTCCTCGATTCTCTCGTGACACTTTTAGATGTGCCTGGCTAACAGCAAGGGCTTATTTCTTTCTTGTTTTAGTACTTATTCTCCGACATTGCCTTTGTGAATTCTGTTATCTAGCGTGCCCGCTCGGAGCCTATTGTCCGCGTGCCATACCTGACGAAAAGGGCTTATGTGAACCGTAAGTTTAGTTTTTGATATTGAAGAGTCTTTACTTCATCCACATAAGTGAGGTTTACAGTAAATGTTTGCTAGACTTGTGCAGATACGAGTATAGGCTCCCTATTGGTCATCCCAGCCATAAATGCGGCGGAGCCAATATATGGACCGATGTCAGTACCAGTGCGGAGATCTTCTGCGCTGCTGGAAATTACTGTCCCACAACCATACGTAGTGATGCATGTCACAGTGGGTATGTACTGTTCATCCCTCCTCCATTCTCAAGCTCTCTATTTAATTGGACTGCATCAATTTTTTATGCCGTTAACTTGGTTTCAAGTGAATATGTTTTGAAGGTTTGGAACTTCTTGGCGCTGTTTTTCTTTACGCTAGCATGATCCATGCTTTTTCTTTTCCTGTTGTCATTCAGGCATTACTGCAGGAGAGGATCCACGTCTCAAACTCGTAAGTTCCTTGATAGTAAAGAACTTCACACACATAAGAGTGCTTCAATGCACAAAACTTATACGTTGAAAGTACAACTCCTCTATGTTTAATTCAAGGGAGACACTGCTTTTGAGATTTGTAGGTTGCTCCAAGCTGATCTCATGCAAGTCTAACACAGGGCAACAGAATATCCGTGCGTACGGAATATTGCTCATTGTAAGTGGTTCACTACCTTTTGAACTATCACACAGTTTTCATGAATACCATGCAGAGAGATGCAAGTTACTATTTGCAGGAAAATGAACCAATCCCTTCATTTCACCATCATGTGTTTCAACCTCATAATCATCCTTGTTTTTCCTGCGTTGTCTGTACACGAATAGTGTGCCTAAGCCAAATAACATCCTGTTTTTTCAACACATGGTGATCCTTAAGATGGGATTACGAGTAAAGTCTAAAACAGTGCTTAATATTCTTAAATAAGTAATAGGCTTATGCTACATAATATCTGCAAGCTTCCTTTATGCAAATTGATGGACTATCTTCCTTGCTTCTTAAGAGCCAACGGTTATCTGTAGGTCCAAATTTTTTCCCTGCTGTTAGCGTGTGCTTCTATTCTGTCAAATGATGATGGCCAATTGCCATCTTTTCCTAGCTGAATAGTTTGGGACGGTAGAACAATATTTATTGATTAAGTTTGAATCAATGTACCCGTAATGAAAGATCTCATCTGCAATAGTGGGGTTAGGTTTGTGTTCTGCAGAATATATGATTCTTATTCAATATTCGTGAACAACCTTGAAAATGGAGTGAAAAATATCATCGAGATTCCCTGTGTTCCATCTGGATGTAAACAAAGATAAAGCGGTTTTTTTTTTCTCCTGAAAGTAAGATAAAGCGTTTGATTGAACTACTGTATGCCAATATGAACTAATTAATTAATGTGGCATTGCGTGACTTTATACCGTAGCCTCATATCTCATGTTTTTTTGTTCTTGATGCTCACGTTGCAGGCTGCTCTAGTTGCACTTCTCCTTCTTATCTATAACTGCTCTGATCAAATGCTCTCTATCCGTAACCGGAGGCGTGCCATATCAAGGGAAAGAGCTGCAAGAAGGGTGCGGCAAAGTGAAAATGCACGTGCTAGGTGGAAAGCTGCAAAGAAACATGTAACTGCGCTGCAAACAAGTTTGTCAAGAACATTTTCTCGTAAAAGGAACCCTGATCAACTTAGGATGTTGGACGAAACTCATCTTGAGGTAGATAGTGATTCACTACCTCCTCTTTATCCAAACGAGTCTAGCGGTTCTCAAGTTTCATATTTAGAATTAGAATCAGACAGATGGCAAAGGGAGTCCACCAATGAGGCAGCTATACACGAGCTCAAAGATATGTCTCGAGGCCAGGAAGATCCATCTATCTCCAAGAATGCAAAAAGAAAGATCCCGAGAGCAAGAGAAACTGATACGCAAATTTTCCAGTTTGCATATGCTCAGATTGAAAAAGAAAAATCCCGTGAGTCCAAAAACGAGAACATTACTTTCTCGCGAGTAATTTCAATGGCTGCTGGTTCTGAAATCAGGAAAAGGCCTTTGATTGAGGTTGCTTTCAAAGATTTGACCCTTACACTGAAAGGGAAGAAGAGGTGTCTTTTGAAAAGTCTAACCGGAAAGATCGTGCCTGGGCATATAGCTGCTGTCATGGGACCATCAGGGGCTGGCAAAACGACATTTCTTTCTGCTCTAGCTGGAAAAGCAACCGGCTGCACGAAGGGTGGCTTGATTTTAATAAATGGGAAGCCAGATTCGATCCACTCGTACAAGAAAATCGTGGGATTTGTGCCACAGGACGATATCGTGCATGGAGACTTGACAGTAGAGGAGAATCTATGGTTCAGTGCCAGATGTAGGTATGCCAACATCCTTCGTCCCTTTTACTCCCATTAGTAATCTTTCCATCTTTTATTTCTTAAATGGTTCACTAGTCACTGGTGTGGCAGAATCGGCATGAATGTTAACCTGACATATGTAACAGCCGGATATGGTTTTTGCATGGTCGAATACCAAATGGTCTATTCTGGCATCATGTAGAGAGGGAAAGTTTAC
>JAOVYX010003881.1:0-10655 GCA_035668315.1 Drosera spatulata
GTGCACCTCTGATTTTGCTTACTATTAGTTCATTTTTTTTCCAGGGAAGTTTAGATAAGGCATCTCCAAATGCAGGGTACGTGCTGCTCATGTTTTACCACCTATATGAGGGCAAAGTAAGATCTCTCAAAGTGATAGAGCTGTATCCCTTTCGAAGTTATGCTCTCCTTCTGATGTGCTCTTGGATATTGCTGGTTTCAGGACCGCAAACTGTTTGAAGCTGAACTGATGGATCGTTTTGGATCACTTGTAAAGATGCCATTGCTGAAATCTGACAGGTCTATTCTTGAGTTGTGCAAAGTAGAGTTATTTCTTCGGGTTTGTTGTAGATCTTTGCCAAAATGGTAGGCAGTGCATTCTAGTAGTACTTCTTATCATGGGTTCATGACAGTATTCTCTCTTTGTTCTTATAAATGCAGAAATCCATTACCTGATCCTGTGAAGTCTGTTCTGGAGGAGGGGATAAACTTGTACAAGCTACATGTCGGGCGACATGGAAGGTAGTGAAAAATACTCTTTGTACTCGTTTGTTTCGATGTCTGTGGTGGATTTCCAGTGGAATGGGGGCAAGTGGAGATAAGGTTCCCTTAGTGGTTGAGAGAGAGAAGGAGAAGTTGAAGAATGGTTTCAGTAGTTGATTGTGGGGAAAAGATATCTTTGGTTCACTATTTCTTCTTGGAAATTCTAATGCTTCTGGCACACCTGATGGCATTGCAGCAAACGGAATGGTGACAATTCTTTTGTGTAACTAATTTGGAATCCGAGTCATTGAATTATCCATACACATTCCCTGTGGATTTCTGGAACTGTGATGCAAAGAATGGATCTCGGATATCTAACTAGTCCCTGACGAAATCCTTATTTTTCTTGATGTTTGCTTAGTGAAAGGGCCTCATGGACCTTCGCAACACCTAGAACTAGCGGAGTACATTTTACAGCTTAAGAGTCGTGAGTTTCAGTTTGCTCTTTTAGCACCTATAAGCCAAGGAACATATGCTAATTACCTGTGTCTGGTCCAGGTTAGAATCCACTAAAGGAACATATGCCAATGAATGGGCGAAGTGGGAGAAGAAATTGCGGGAGACTTTGCTAAGCAATGCTGAGTACCTCAATGATATTCAGGTATTTGTCTGTGATATCTGCTTAGTGCACGTTCTTCTTCATTATATCCATGGAGAGATGTGTTAATTACACGTTCCTCAGTTGTTTGGTAATGGGTGTTCATTACTATATCATGGGTTGGCCAATTTCGACAGTGCCATTGTGATATTTGCCCAAACAATTCATAATCTAAATTTTCCATGTTGATCGATGTGACAGATGTAGTTAGATGTGCTTCAATAGAAGGTTGATATTAACAATGACGAAACAGGGGAGTGGGGAAACCAAAAAAAGGTTAAGCTAATGACCATGAACGAAGCATGGATAGGAACTAGTAATGTCAGCAGCAACGCAGACATTGACCTACTTTTTTTTCACGACAATGAGATGTGAATGCTTAAGGGCATAATCCTTGATGTGGCAGGTTCCATTCGAGTTTGCTGCCGGAAAGGTGCTGGAGCAATTGAAAGAAGTCGCTAAAGGTGATTTTTCAACTCCAAGTGCCGAGAGGAAGAAGCTTGGGACCATTGTTTTTGCTGCTGTCAGTCTTCCTGTGTCTGAAGTCCAAAACCTCATCACAAATGTAAGGGGATATAGCGGTTGTATCTTCTTTCAAGACTTCAAGTTTCATTACTATTTATGATTAACCCTTCATTCTGTCGACAAAATCGTGAATTGCGACGATCTCCATGGAAGCTATCAGCTCCTCAATTTTTCTTTTCCTATCGGCATTTTGTCAGATCTCCAAGACAAACTCCGATGTTCAAGCCTTCATCAAAGACAAGCGCTTGGATGAAACACTCACAAAAGCCCATGTCACTCTAGCCCACAAAAGGAGTCATGGGGTTGTGGCTGTGGCCAACTATGGCCAGTTCCTCAACCGACAGTTCCCGGTGGAGTTGACTGCGTTCTTGTTCTCGGATAAGCTCGCCGCCCTAGAAGCACGTCTGGGCTCCATAGATGGGGAGAAAGTTGATTCCTTAAATGAGTGGCCTCACGTGACAGTGTGGTTTGGGCAAGGAGCTTCAGCCAAGGACGCCAATACTTTGCCCCAGCTTCTATTGCAGGGTAAAGCGAATCGAGTTGAAATCGATCCACCCAGTGTTGTTTCTGGCGAAGTAAGATTCTTTTAGGTCTTGCAAGTTTGATAGATCATGAGTTGTATATTCATTCATGTAATCGTGCGGCTTGTTTAAAATTCAGTGAGGAGGTTTTGATGTATATAGCTTCTTAGGGATTCGGAATAGATGTTGGTGTTGAATACTACTGGTCATTAACCAATTTTGCACGAGACTGGGGCTCGATGTGAAGCTGTATACTCACGTCATGATACTAAAAATTCGTATGGTTCCGTATTGCATTGTTTTATTGCCATCCATGGGGTTGGTTAGTCGTGTTTTTTAGCTTGATGTTGTCTACCACTGTAAAATTTATTTTTGAACTTTGTATTGCAAAGGAAGTCCTACTTCCTTGATGTTAGTTAGTTTTTCTTAAACTAGATATTTTGGATTATTTAATCCCTAGAATAGAGTAAGCATGATGATGGGAGAGGTTAAATCCGGAATTCAGTCCGATGATTCAATGCTGATGGACGGAGAGCGAGTCCAGCAGCCGGAGAGCGAGTCGACGGAGCGCTTGGCTTCTTTCCACTTGAATACCGCCGACGTCGATGATGATGTGTCGCCACTGGACTCGTAATGTTCGGCTTTCTTATCATGATTTGATGATAATGAATGACTTCTCATACTAATGTATGTTGTGAAAATCATTCGTGTTACAAAAGATAGCATAGTGATTGTTGCAAATATTACAGGTTGACGATTTTAGTAAAAAAAGTTATACTGTAAGTTGATGAATGTGGACGTTTTTAGTGTATTTTATAATTAAAATCTGATTTATATATATTCAATAAGTTATAGTATAAACTGTTCAATTTATAACTTTTTGCCGCACCAACGATGCACAGTGCGGATGTATGTTTGTTTTCATGGTTTTTGTGCTTCATCTACTCCTGCATTGTTGTGATGGTCCCGTGAGCTTGATTCCCTTCAAATAGGTCTCAAATTCCAGTCCCCTTTCTCGGTGGTGGGAGAGGTTTGCTCCCTGTTTGAATTAGATATTCCCTCCGTTTTATATATTTTACAATATATAAATATTTTTTATTATTTTATATCTATGAATATAAGTCTTGTTTTAATATCAATTCACGTCTGATCGTTTCGTAACATGTATTAGATTAAAGTATACGTAACTTACACAAGCACTTATGTTTCACGATAAATATACAAAAAACTGCATTTGATCGTCGTTGTACGCGTGTCAAACTTTGTATTAACACACGTTTAAGTCAAAACGTTGCAAAATGTGTGGAACGGAGGTAATAATACACTAAGAAAAGTTACATCAGAATAATACTTTCGAATGGGTGGTCTTCTTTTGCTTTATTTTTATCTTAAATCATGATAGTACTACTACATAAGAAGTTCCAGACACTGCAGCCATATCTAACCGTGCTAGACATGAGTTTGAACCAAGCCTAGAAATTACATTGTGCCTAGAATTTACGTGATTCAACCATCATATGCCCTTTCTTTCTTTTCTTTTTTTTTTTAATAAAAAAAGGGGGGTTTTCTTTGGCACTTCAGCAGGCATTGAACCAAGCCCAAGAACCCTTTGCCATCATGGCACACTTCTCTTGCTCATCTTCTGAGACGATGAATAAGACTCGAAGAATTCATTCCTTTAATACTTTTAGATATTGGTTTTGATTTTCCGTTTCATATGTAGTTCTGGCTCTGGTGAATCATGAACTATGCAATCATCACAGAGTAGCATGTTTTGGAATTTCTCTAATGCTAGAGTTCGACTTGTCTGGTAATTGGAGATTGTTCCATGGATCTGTTTCTGCGTTGGTCGTCCTGTTTTTCTTTTTTTCATTGAAATGGTTTCGAGTTTCCCTGTTGCATTTGAGGATTTTTTTTAAGACTACAACATTGTTAGTTGGATGCGAGTCTCTGATCCTCATATCAACTCCTTTTTTTTTCCCTTTTTCCTTTTTATTTTTTTTCCTTTTTTTTTTTTTTTGTGGAGGAGGGGGGGCAGGGGGCGGTCAGCTAGGAGATTGTTCCATGGATCAGTTTCTGAGTTGGTCGTTCTGGTTTGTTTTCTTTTTCATTGAAATGGTTTCACTACTGACATATTGATCGATCCCCATCACCATCTATTCGTCCCTATCTATAATTGTTGACAACAAAGAGCTGAAATCCAGTGTAATACTGGGCATTTAGTTCCATGTGAGTGTTAGCTTTTCGCCGTTCTGTTGTTTACATAGTTACATGCAGACATGCAGTTCATTTGATATAGCTAGGATTGAAGGAGAGTAGAGAGGCACCATTTTGGTAGGATGTAAACGTGGCAAGAGATGCACTACTCCGATCTTCATTTATTGTTTTCGCTTCTTCTTTTTTTTTTTTTTTTCCTTTCATGGTGACGATCTTGATTCGGGATTTTTCTTTGGGAATCACTAAAAAAAAAAAAAAAGAAGGATGACTGTACGACTAAATTATATTTTTAGTCATAAAATTAACGATTATAATTATATTTTAGTCGTAAATTTTATGACCACATAGATTTAGCCGTAATATTTAGGATTATAAGAGTTTAGTCGTGAATTTTACGACTAAAATCAAGGTTAGTAGTTAAATTAGCGATTAAAAAGAAACTTAGTAGGAAAATTAGCGACTAAAATATTTTTAGTAGCTATTTTTGCGATCAAATAATTTTTAGTAGCCATTTTAACAACTTAAAAAAATTAGTCGCTAAGTTTGCGATCAAAATCAATATTAGTCGCAAAATTAATTTTCTTAAAAAACATTAAAAATAAGTTTTGTAATTTTACGACCAATATATTTTTTGTAGCAAATATCGCGACTAAATTATGACTTTAGTCGTAATATTGACGACTAATTTAATGTACTACTCACAAATATAACGACTATTTTATTGATTAATCGTCAAATTAAAAAGTTCATATAATATGTTTGCAATAAAATATTAGGAATTTCATTTGTCATATTGGTTAGTTTATGAGCGGTAATTTTAGTCACTAATTGAACGACTTAAATTTTAATTAATTTTGTTACTAAACTTAAAATATTAGTCACAAATAAATAGAAACTAAGATCTATTTTTAGTCGTTAAATTAGAGACTAAAATTGCCTTAAATGTCAATTTAACGACTAATTTTTTTGTTTAATCCTCAAATTTGATTAGCGAGGAAGTTTTTAACGACTAAGGTTTTTAATCGCAAAACACATTTTAGCGATTAAAAATCCCATTTTGCGACTAAAAATCTTATTCGCTAAAACTGTTTTTTTTAGTGAATGCACTATTTCTATAGGAATATTGCTCACCAGTTCTCCCATAGTAGTAATAGAGAATGTGCCCCTTGTGCTTCTCTGCGCCTTGTGCTTGAATTGTCTCACGACTTATTGATGTTGCTTAGCCCACAGAATTAGCTGGTTCATCTTAATCGCCTTCTATATTCCTCCTGAACATGTGCATCTAAAATTGTTTTCTCTTTTAAGGATGTTCTGAATTGACTTTTAAGAGTAAGGTCCTCATTTAAATCCAATTTGATTTGATTCTTGAATTTAAGCACTTCCGGTTCTCGCCCGGCATTTGAGCATTCATTTTATGAATCTGGGAAATATGAGTTTGAGGTGGGGATCAGAAATTCGATGGAGACACTGAAACTCATGATGTAGTTTGAGTTGGGGGTTCACAAATGCGATGGAGAGACACTGAAACTCATTTTGTAGTTGTCAAAGCTGTATCATAAGGTCTTCTCTATCTCATTTTATTTTCCTTGTACCGTTTTTAGCCTTTGTTTCATAAAGGCTCGACATCCAATTTAGGGGATGGCTCGACGTGTATTTAATAACATGCTTGTTGTCATGCTCCCTTTGAGTGTCGGTGATTGTGGCAATAACTAAGCTTCTATGAGGTGGGTGAGTCACTGCTGCTTTCTTTGTATAACCATCAGACGATCTTCATCTGTAAGTTCCATGTTTTCGTTATGGTTAATAGTACGTATCCTGTGTGATAGAAAGAGCATGTGCAGTAGTTCAGATGTTATAAATTGGCGATTTGTTACACTGTTTTGAGGTAAGAGATTGTAGCATTGTATTGTTTATGCATGGTATTCTGTTGCTGCTAAACCACTTTAGTTTTTGTGCAGATTCAATAGATGAGTGTCTTCAAGGTTGCCTTGCATGTCATTACACAGACCTGTGCCATCCTGCTTGTGGATTTGATGTTGGCGCTAGAATGCACGTAATCCCTAAAAATAGACCGAAGAAACCTTTCAAGGAGGGCTTCATGAGGAAACGGCTGGCTACGAAAAAGGCCTTACAAAATGCCTTTACACCTGGGATGGATATCCGCGTCAGCCAGGCTGATGTGTGAGCTATGCTATGCTAAACTGAAGCTCAGATTCCGCGGTGAAATCCTTGGGGGAAATTTGTGTTAGAATATTAATTTTAATATTCTTAAAAGTGTGGGTTATATTAATTATAATTAATTATATTAATTAATTAATCTAATAAATTGTGATTAACGAATTTTTAATCAAGTTGAATTGGGCTGGTTAGTGTGGGCTGGGCTTCAGGCCCAATGATCCAGGCCTAATGAGCCCGTGATGAGAGGGTCCGTTAGAATTTCTATATATATGAGATAGGTCGTCTCCTCTAAACCTCATTCGTATATACATGTTCACAACGTAAAAGGTGTCTCATCGAACCAGCGGTCGAGGTGATCAAAGGAGTAGCACTAGCTCCATCCAGACGTAATTTCTTCTGCTGTAGATTCAGATTTAAAATTACGGAAAGCTCTAAAGGTAATTTTGTATTCGTTTCTATTGATAATGTGGTGTTCTATATCGATCTATGGCTAAATATAATCAAGTAAAGCTTTCAAGTTGTAAATATTCTACTTGAACATTGTGCTCGATGGTTACTGATCTGGTGTTTTATGTGAATCTCTGTATTTCGTACTTATTCCGGGCAGCTACTGATGAATCTTCTGTGTCATCTTGCATGTTTTATGTATTGTTGAACTTAATTTGAATGTGTTTTCGGCTGAGAAGTGAAGAGTCTGACCACCTCTAGTTGATAAGAAAAGAAAAGAGTAGCAAGGTGCCGCAGCGCATCTAATCTTGGAAATGGATTTTCTCAAGAAGTTTCGTTATCTGGTTCGTTATATGACTTCTGAATCTTTCTTTTGCACATGGTGAGAATCTTGCTGAAAGTACCTATGTGAAGCTCGCAAAAGCCGATCTTTCAATGTTTCTAACATAATGGTAATAGAGTGTTGCATGCAAGTCGAGTGTTGCAGTATTTTCCAGACTTCCCTTGATGGGTGTCTAAGGTGCAGTAAGAAGTTTTGTTAGATATGACATCCTATTCGTTGACGGCTCCATGTTAAGCAACAAATGTCTAAAGTGTTTGTGTGTTCTTGATAAGCTGCTACATGATCCTTTATCCCACATAATTTCAATTTGTTCTAATAGCATAGATGGATGACTGAAAGACAAGATCGAATTTAACAATGCACAACTTATACTACTGTGGCCGAGTTAGACTAGATCATGATACAGATTTGATCATGCGCAACAAATCGCAACGCATCCTACTATCAGCAACAGCCATGAGCGTTTCACTTGGTTCATTTTGAAAAACATTGCTCTTTGCACATGCTTCAAACCATATCCATATACATGATATCATCGATTAACTTAAACATCGAGCGGAAGCAACTAATATCATCCATCATTAACCAGTATGATGTGCTTTCAAAGCAAACTATGAGTTGGCGGGAGCTGGACGAGGCAGTCTCTTGGCAATTTCCTGTCAGAAATAAGAATTACTGTCAGATTGTCTGAAGAACGCACATTGACAGAGCCAAGGAATTCCATACCGAAACGAAGCATAACTTAAGAGGCTCCCACTTATTTGAAAGAAAAATTAAAATTTGAAACAGCGATGCAGAAGATCAGTGGAAAATCGAAATCCTTAGCATGGTGAATGCATGAGGAGAAGAGCATGAAATGTCTCGAAAAAACTTGAAGCAAAAAAAAGGCAGGCTTCAGAAGAGACAACTAATTAGTCTGTCACTGGTTCGCCAGGGAAAAAAAAATAAAAAACTAGAACCATAGAATGCACAGAACGTAGACAAAAGAAATGCAACTGATCTTCTCTCTCTCTCTCTCTCTCTCTCTCTCTCTCTCTCTCTCTCTCTCTCTCTCTCTCTCTCTCTCTCTCTCTCTCTCTTGTTTGAAATGAAATGCAACTGATCTAATCTTTCCTAGATCAATGAAGGATAGACACAAGAACAACATTCTGAGTCTCTGACTCAAATTTCACCACGATCCCAACTCAAACCAAAAGTAACAGTTTGACGACATTGATGTAAGATTTTAACTGCCATATCTCTCGTCTTTTTCAGCCCCCATAAACATAAAGCTGTCAACTTCTTGATGCTTAGGCTATGAAATTTCATTAAACAAACTAGTGACGTATCGACAGTTAATGGACTAAAGACGTAGATGACTACAGACCTCAAATAGCTGATTTATGTTATCAGCAGTCTTTGCAGATGTTTCAATAAAGAACATTCCATTCTTCTCTGCGTAGTCAATGCCATCCTTTGAATGAAACAGGCAAAGTTTAGTAACTCTTACAATGAATTTACGAGGAATAGCGAGTCAGGGAAATTCGTCTCAATGAATCACTCACTTGTGTAGGCACTTCTCTTCGGTCTTGAAGGTCAGCCTTATTACCAACCAATGCCATGACTATATCAGCACTCCCATGTTTTTGTAATTCCTGTAAAACAAGGGAGCAACCAATTAAGATGGAAAGACCTAGTTAGCATGTGGCAACACAAGATTTCCAAATGATAAAAGCTATGCCCATTAATGTTTAACCAAAATCTAAACAAGCATGTTGGCAAAGTTTGAATTATATGTACAAAGTTTAACCAACCAAACATCCTGTTCCTGATTTCCTACCTTCACTCTTCAACAAGTCAGCTTTTATAGCCAGTGATTCATTGTTGTGCCACAATTCTGAAGTATTAATACTCAATAAATCACAAGCGAGAATCACCTTAACCCAATATTGTGCTTTTGTGAAGGACTCCGGGCTTGTTATATCATACACAACAATTGCCACTCCAGCCCCTCGGTAGTATAGTGGTGCAAGTGCTGCGTACCTAACCAACAGGAACAAAAAGTTTCACACTCAGATCCAGGAGGAATGGACATATCACTTTATCACATAAGACAAAAACAAATAAATCATTCCTATTGGAGATCAGCGCCCAGTAAAGTCAGTGGCACAAAAAAAACTGAACCCAAAGAGAACTTGCAAATGAGATTCCAAATCACCTCTCTTGTCCAGCAGTATCCCAAATTTCAAACTTAACGGTCGTCGAATCCTGCAACGCAATAGTCTGCGAAAGAAAAGAGGCCCCAACAGTAACCTGCACATATTGTACCCCAAAAAACACCGAACTCCTCAACAAAAGACACCACATTTTTCATTCCATCCAAAGTAATGATAACGGATCATAAACTCAACCTTCGACGTGGGATCAAACTGGCCACGAACGAACCGCAACACAATACAGCTCTTCCCGACACCAGAATCCCCCAACAGCACAAGCTGCATCAAAAATCAATCATTCACATCAACCAATCACAAACATCAAATATCCCCATAATAACCCATTACAAACTACAACAGATCAACCACAATCCAATAATCAAATAATGAAATTAGATCACCCCACAATTCCATCACAAAATTCCGATCATACCCATCAAAACTCGTACCTTTACTTTCAAATTCTTGACATCGGCAGCTCCTGCCGAATCCGGGTTGAGCCCACCTTGGAGACCGGAGCTGGTCCTATCTGCGAATCACCAATCATCAATCATCAATAATTTTTATATCTAAGAATAAAACAAGTAATCATAATCTCACAATATGAGAAGATTGAACAGAAATTTAATTCAGAAACAATTGAATCAATGAAAAATTGTACCAGGAAGAGAGGCAGAGCAACCCATCGAGGGGGGAATTTGTAATCGGTTGAATTTGGGGATTAGGGTTGGGGTTAAATGAGTTGATGGTGGATTCGGCGGTGGCTTGCCGGAGTTTGGTGGCGGCGACGGTGGTTGAAGCGGTTGAGTGAATTTGTAGGACACTTGTGATTGAACGCTTTTTTTAATGCAAGGTTTCGCCTTTGGTCAATTATTCGTGTGCAGAGAATGAAATAAACGTGGGTTCTGAATACATCATCTTTCTGGGAAAAGACTAACCAACCATATATTTAGTAGGTTTTGATTAACATAAAATAAAGTAACTGCTTCCTTAATCTCATAATATTTATAATTATCTAATCCGATACGAAAATTTACATATATATATATATATATATATATATATTGATTTTTTATTAAATTTAATAAAAAAAATATTTTTTTTGGATAG
>JAOVYX010003882.1:0-10652 GCA_035668315.1 Drosera spatulata
CATGATCTAAGGTCATCAAAACTAATCAACACATCCCTACTAATGAACTACTCACACATAAGCATTGAATAAAGCATTGAATAAAGCATTGAATAAAGCATGGAATTAAACATGGCAATGTAAACAAGCATTCTGCAGAGATTGAACAACTGAGAACAAGGGTTTTACAGCGCACGTAGCGTTCCAAACTAGTGTCCAAAGGATTCCTACGTGTTTGCGGATCAAAACTCTTCAAAATCACCTCCAAGGCTTGTCCTCTTTGGCGTCTCTCGCCCCCTTGATCGCCTCCGTCGTCCCTGAGTATTTTCTCCTCTGTATTATGCTTAGAACAACCCTAGGACACGTATTTATAGGTGAGGGTTTGAGTCCAGATCTATCCGACGGCTGAAACTTGATATTTTTGATCTGAAGCATCGTCACGCCCATGCCAAGTTAATAATTAGGAATCAGCTGAAATAATTCCGCCGTGCCCGTGACATCTAGGTTATCACGCCCGCGACCAATGTTCTGCCCGCGACACTGCTGGTCGTGCCCGCGATACTCTTCCCGCTATCTTAAAACTAACATAAAAATTACCAAACGACGTCCAAAAATTCTAAAAACTTAAACTCGAAATCTAAACATACTAATCTAGCTGATCGCTGTGAAATTTTGTCGTATAAACTCTCGAAGCACGTGAAACAAAGATGAATCGTGAAATCTAGCTTTTCGAGCTCATGACTTGCCATTTTCTTCATGCTTCTTCATTTTTGCTCCAAACTTCGCACCAATCTGCCAAAAACATAAAAACACAGCAGTACCAACATTCCAAGACAAAAAGATGCTAAAAATATAAATTAGACAATACAAAAGGAATAAAACAATCATTTTGAATAAAGAAATGATGTGTGTTTTCATACACATCACCTCACAGAAACAATTCAAGATCAACCTTCCTTTCATCTGAACCCTTTTATTGACCTCAGCCCTACTGTCTTCAACCTTGCTGTAGTAACCTTCGTCAGCCACAAGCAATTTAGGATTAACCTTCCTTTCATCTGAACCCTTTAGTTGACCTCAGCCTTACCGTCTTCAATCTTACTGTAGTAACTTTCATAAGCCAAAAGCAATTTAGGATTAGCCTTTCTTTCATCTGAACCCTTTTGTTGACCTCAGGCTTACTATCTTCGGCCTTCCTGCATTAACCTTCATCAGCCAAAAGCAATTCAGGATCAACCATTCCTTACTGTGAAGCCCAAATGCCTAACCCTTACTATCTCTTTACTCATGACCTTAATGTTGCCAACCTTGTTGTGTTCCTCTGGACCAGCCTTATTGTTTCTCTCTGAACCCACCTTATTGCATCCCCCTTTGAACCAGCCTTACTGCACATCCATTGCAGGCTCACTTTCCTAGAAGACTATCCTCAGCCTTGATACATACTAGGACATTCTAAGACTAGAGTTTTCCTATCACTCAATTTCTATGCATCATAGGTTTGACTCAACCAACCTCTTGAATCACCAAAATAAGTTTTGCAAGAAACACTTAAAAGCCTTTGCTATTTTGTTCCTGTGATTCGCTTACCCTTCAGAACGTTCCTAACCTTTTTTTAAGTAGTAAACCAGTGAGTAACAGAGATGTGGAGTGGTGGAGATTGTGTCAAACTAGAATTTAACTTTGGTAAAAAAAAAATTTGCAACTTCCCCTAAAAATTAGGAATTTTTTTTAATAACAGTTTGTCAAAATCTTTGTCTTCACATAGTCAAAACGTTTTCAGTTAAAAGGATATTGTTTCCATGTAAATAATCGGTGAAAATATTCCATAAATATCCTTTTAAAAACTTATCCGAAAAACCAGGATTCTGTTACAAAAATTGTAGCTATCACATGAACCACTTCTTCAATAAGAGGGGTTCTTTTGAAAACACGATTAAGACATACCCAAAATCTTAAGTGCTTATAACTTTAACTGACTAAATAAAAGTATCAACCTGTTTACAATATCTAAGACACCACAAAGACTGAACTGTAGCTTCCATCTTGTAGTTTTTGTACATTGATTGTGAGATGCTTTTGAGGTTAATTTAAGACTTCATCAACTTCTTCATTTCGTTCATCAACCTCCAGTGCAGAACTTCTGGCCCGTGTTAGTTTGACTTGAACTCCATGTTTTCTCTATGCACGAAAACTGTTACAATGCACCTGCACATCATACAAACTCAAAACATCATTAGTTCATTTCCATTTGTTACCATCAAAATTTCATGAAGTTCAACGACTTATGTTAATATTTTCTTCCTTACGTCATTCAGCCCGGCAAGAGGTTTTGGTTCCAAGTATTTGTGCCTTATGTCATATAAGCAATTACGTAAACATAACTAATGAAAGTTTCACTTATATTTTAGTAATCATTTTATTTTTACAGTTCATATGCACAAAATAACAGTGCGCACACGTATGATATATAATTCACAGAGTCATTGTTTGTTGTTCATAAGTCAGAATGAGTATTAAAGCGTAAGTGAAATTTTCTTTGTGTATTTTCGCCCAATTTATCTTATATTTATTTATTCTATAACATCGTCTATCGTTTCTATTATGCATAACCATATACACATACTATGTGGATATTGTTAGAAATTATGCGCCCAAAGATGATCAATATCACGAACAATCAATCACAAAGAGCAATCAAAACAATAAACGAATGCAAATGACATCAGATCTTTACGTGAAAAAAATCCTCAAGGGGAAGAAAAAAACCCATGAGAAAACAATCACTAAACAATAACCAGATTACAGCTATTGTCTCTACCAAAACCCACTCAATCACCTTTGTGTTTCGCTCACCAAACCCTAGAGGATTCCCTATGAAGTGATCTCACACTCTTGTACTATAAAGACCTAATAATATGGAGTATATGAATAAAGAAGATCAAACACGGAGATCTGAAAGTCACAATCTACGGTCGGACGCAATAGAAGAATTCCTGGTTTGGTGTCCCGAAAGCATGAACCGCGCCCGGGCATGGCTTACCACTGCACCCAGGCGCTTTGTTATTTCACCTGAATAGGTGATTTCGGCCAAATGTTCACGCCCGGCCATGAAGAACACTTGCGTCCGGATGCTTTGATAGACGCCCTGAACCCCAGTTTCATCCACCATCTTCCGCCTTTCACAACTATTTCAACAATCTCCACTTAGTCGTAAGGAGCACCAGAATTGCTTCCAACCTTCAAACCACAATAAAGCAACAATCGAGTAACCAAACCCGGGTACAACCTTGCATCCCCTTTCATGTGGTGGGGAATGCTCCACTACGAGCTCAACAAGAGGCGGTGTTGATCAAGTCTAAGCAATGCTTGAACTTGACAGCTGGAACGACCATGGTTAGCATATCCGCGACATTCTCCTTAGTGTGAACCTTCACAAAGTCTATATCTCGAGAATCAACCCATTCTCGAATCTTATGATAACTCACATCAATATGCTTCGTCCAAGCATGATAGACTTGATTTTTTACCAAGTAGATTGCACTCTAACTGTCACACAACAACTGGATTTCATTTTGCTTGTAACCAAACTGCTCAACCATACCTTTGAGCCATAAAGCTTCCTTTTCAGCTTTCGTCAACGCCATGTATTCTGCCTTCGTAGTTCACAACGTAACAACATGTTACAACATATATCTCTAATAAATCGGTCCGCCACAGAACATGAAAACATATCCACTCTTAGACCTTCAGGAATCCAAGTCACCCGCATAGTCTGAATCAACTAAGCCGATAATCTGCTCTCTGCCTTGTTGTCATAATATGTAGTTCCAGCTAGATAACATAGAATCTACTTCATACAATTCTCTTTACCCAGATTCACCATATACCTGCTAACTATTCCAACAGCTTGAGCGATGTCAGGACGAGTACATACCATGGCATAAATGAGACATCCAACCGCATTAGCTTACGATACTCGAGACATGTACTCCATCTTTTCTTCTGATTCGGGACACATCTGTATAACAAATTGAATTGAGCTCCCAACGGTGTACACACCTGTTTAGCATCCCGCATGCTAAATCTCTCCAAGACCTTCTCAATATAGCCACTCTGCGTCAACCATAGCTTCTTTGCTTCCCTATATCTCAGGATTTCCATCCCAAGGATCTTTTTAGCAACACCAAGATCCTTCATGTCGAACTCCTTGCTCAACATCTTCTTCAACCTAACAATGTGCTTTTTTTCCTTCTCAACTATCAACATGTCATCCACATAGAGACTTAACAGCATAATCAAAGCATCATCACAAAATGAATAGTAAACACAAGGATTATACTCACAACGGGAATATCCATGTGTTACCATGAAACCATTGAATCGCTTGTACCACTGCCTAGGAGACTGCTTCAGGTCGTACAACGATCTCGTCAACTTGCACACCCAGCTTTCCTTACCCAGTTCCATGAACCCTTCCGGCTGTTGCATACAGATGGTCTCCTCCAGGTACCCACGAAGGAAAATAATCTTCACATCAAGCTGCTCTAACTCCATATCATAAGTTGCTACCAGTACAAGAAGTAACCTGATCGACGTGTGCTTCACTACTGGAGAGAAGATCTCATTGTAGTCAAGGTTTGTAATTGCTCCCTAAAAACCAACGTTGAGTACAGATCGAATAATGAATTTAGCGTATCATCATCACATCCACCTTCTCCAACACATCACCATCCTCATCCTCATCATGAAATTTCGAGTAACTAAACCCAAAACCACCCAAACCCGCGAAAATGGAAATTGTCCTTCAATCCAAAACCAAATCCAAATCTAACTCAAATCTTCCTTCAATCGAAATCGTCACTCAAATTCAATTTCACTCATCAATTCTCAACGAAACGCTGTTTCGACAACAAAATCCAATGAAAAAATGTGAAATTGATCAATTAGGGTTTTTTTCAATCGAACTCTGTAAAGAAAATTGTAATCATTTGATAAGAAGTTAACTGCATGCATAAATTCAAGTGAATTGATTTAAACGTTCATTGACAAACTAAAAAAAAAAAGTGCTTCGTTTTGTTTACATGATCAAAATATTCAGACGCACTGTTTACATAACATAAGCGCACTATTTCATTCAAACAGGACATCAGTGTTATTCAAACAGCGCGCATGTGTTTTTTTTTTTTTTTTTTTCAAAAAACCATAAGATTAAACGAATGCATAAACACAAATTTATAACATGATATTAATAGAATTGCAAAATATCCTTATTTAGTAAACAACATGTTTTTTCTTTAAAAAAAAACAAAAAACAAAAAGTATAGAATTATTTAGGCGTTCTGTTTCGTTGTATTGGTGTACTGTTTGAGATTGTGAAGCATTGGCGGTATTCAAACGTCTTGTTTCATTGAGCTGGCGTACTGTTTCAAACAGTGCGTCAGAACAAAGCAACACAGTACGCTAGTTCAAATCCAAACAACAAAACAAAAAACCACAAAAAATCAATAAAAATAAAAATTTATAACATGATATCCATAAAATTGAAAACATTATCACATGGTACCTAACATGAATTTTTTTTTAAAAAAAAAAAAAAAAACACTGACGCACTGTTTTATTGAACTGGCGCACTGTTTCGAACAAGACGCGTGAAGGAAAGAAACAGTACGCCTGTTATTTAAAGAAAAAAAACAATCAAATCACAAAAATCAAACGTAAATAAGATGAAAGTGATAAATTAGGTTTTAGTTATTCGAATTTTTCAAAGAAAATTGAAATCATATAATGAAAACATGGTATTCATATTACCCAACATGATTGAAGCATAAATTTATACTAGCGTACTGTTTGATATATATTGCCGTATTGTTTGATCGAAACAGTGCGCCTATACAAATCAAATAGTACGTCAGTTTAATTTTTCTCGAAACATTACTCACAATCAAACCAACAACTATGAAAACAAAAATCACAAGATATGAAACAAACACACACTTTTTGAATTCTTTTTCTTCAATCAAAAAGAAAACACGCTGATTGAAACACAAATTTATACTGACGCACTGTCAGTCTACATCCGTCACAAACCTCCGACATCGCCATAATCATCTTTATCCCCATCCTTTGTCCCACCGCCTCATCCTCCACCTCCATCACCTCGGACATCACTCCATCACTAGACGAAAATGAAGCAAAAGCCGACCTGTAGAGGTAAGTGTGCGAGGGCCGAGAAGGAAAGAGGACGACGCAGAGGTAGCGAAGAGAGGAGAGTGAGATGTCGTTCAAATATTGTTGTCGAAGACGGTGAGAGAAGAAGGTGGTGGAGGCGTGAGACGGGTGTGGTAGTGGTGGTGTGATACACATACAAAGGTTGAAGAAGTTTGGGAAAAAGAGATGAAAGTTGTATGTTTTGGGGTTTTTATTTTCGGGTTGTATGTTTTGAAAATTATTTTGTAAAGGGAAAACTGATTTTCACTCCCCACATGAGTTCAAAGGATCACTACACTCCCTATTTCACTTTTTTCTACACATGACTCCCTACTTTAATTTTACTTTTTATTTTACTCAATACTATGCTCACAATCCCCACAAACCCTCATCCTGCCTCCTTCCCCAAACATCAATTTTGAAAATTGATTTTGAATTCAACCTCTAACCCCATTTTCCCCACCTCTACTTCTTCACCATCATGCCTCCTTCCACTCTATCTCCTCCTCTCCTCCTCTTCTGCTCCCATCCTCTACTACATATAATCACCTAAACACATTCTATCCAAACTCACGAAACCCTAAATTATGATGGTGAAACAAAGACAAATGAAACAACAACCAAAACAAGAGGAGATTGGAGTAATTGGGGTGTCATCGACTCAGAAAAAGAGGAAGAGGGCTTCAACAGAGAAGAGGAAGAAGGTAGAGCCTGCGCTATCTGAGCATTGTTTTTGGGAAGAAGAATCAGAGGATGGGTTGTTTGTTTGTTTATGAAAACTTATAATTGATTTCATTTTCGACAATTTATCTTTGGATGTTGTAAGATGTAAACGCTATTGTTATTGTGGTGTTTTTGGAACTTATGTGTCTCAAACGTACAATTGTGACTACTGCATTATATAACAAATGTCTAGTAACTTGTTCTTGTGTACTGCCACTTACAATTGAAGTACTACCACTTTTGATTTGATCAATGTGTTTATTCTTTCATAAACTACATTGTTCATATTGTATATTATATCTCGATTTTGTACACTGTAAAACATATATTGTAATACATGTACATTGTTTTTGTTTTAGAAATGTTGATTTTAGAATATAAAAAATTTAATATTCCTTTAAAAAATGATGAGTATTGAGTGGAATGTGATTGAGCATTAAGTTGGGGAGTAAAATGTGTTTTAAAATATTTAGGGGAGTGAAGTGTTTGTGAAAAATAATTTGCGGATTTATTCTCAATTTGCCGTTGTCAATATAAATGATTAAAAATTAAAAATCTATCAAACCATTTGACTCGGTCTCGAATCGGTCGAACTACTTACGAACCTTTCGAGTCGGTCTCATGAGTTCCACGAATCTACTCGTTGGATTTCATGAATCCGAATTTCACGTCGAGTTTGGCTCGTGAACAATTCTCGGGTCGGGTTTCACTGACTTAAATTCGAAATACCCAATCTGAGTATAGCTCTATCCAAGAAATTTGCACAAATAATATTTGATCGTCTCATTATGTCGGTTAAAAAATACCTCAATAAACACCTAAATCATTGTAGTACTTCTTCCCTTTTTTCTTTTTTTTTTCTTTTTTCTTTTTTTTTTTGGGGAACGAACCAAGTATTCTACACTCCACATATCAAGACATACGCTTCTTGTTTTTATTGATTTTGGGACATTCAAATTGGGAAAAATCAGATTTTGAGTGCCGTGAAGTCATTTACGGTGAACCCCGAAAATCAGTCCGCAGCTTTTTGCAGTTCTACTCGATTCCGAAACCGATCGTCGATGGATTCTCCGGCAACGTCGTCGTTGAACCCCAACAAGCATCTCAAAGAGCAGTAAATCTCTCTTATTTCTCTTCTCATTTTTATCTCGATGATTTCCGATTCGTGAATCGACCGATCATTTTTTGTGTGTTTCATTGTACAGATTCGTGAGCAATTTGTTTGGATCTTCAATGCTCGATATCTTCTCCATCTGTGTTATCATTCCTGTATGTTTGAATCTCATCTTGTATCGTGTTATGTTGTAGCCTCTTTGTGTTGATTTGTTTCACTGATCATCGTGTGATTAGTTGATCTTTGGATATGATATCAGGTCCTTATTCTCCTTCGACGTGAAATTGGCTTCGGATTCGCTGACGGTAATGCTCGAATTTGGATTTCGTCTGTTTTTTTAAATTCTGATTATAAATGGGGAAGTGCTGTTATGCTATGAAGTGTAATTTGGCCTTGGAATGAATTAGGTTGAGCTTTGATGAAGATTAGACTTCTCTGATTATCAGGTTGAATAGTAAGCGAAAGTTGGATGTGTCCTGGTGTTTGAATAGGTTTGTTTCCATTAAAAAAAAGAGAATTTCGTTGGAGGACAGCATAGGTCCTCAACGAACTATTGGTTCTGATGAATAAATAAGTGTAGAAAGTTGTAGATAGATAGCATCACAACAGAAGAGGTATGCATTGTGGTGGAAGTACCTTCCATCATGTGGCAAATGGTTTAGGAGAATTAAATCACATGGAAGAAGAAGGATGAGGTAGAGGAAGAGGAAAATGTACAGTCTTGCCTTGAAATTGAGTGGTTGTTTCATTCAAAAATTGAATATCTGACTACGACATACTTGACAAAAAATGTTTGATCATTGAGTGAATCTCATCCTCTTCAAATTAGCAATGGTTGTATCACCGGTTTCTCTTGACATCAACCCTCCCATTTTGGGGTCTTTACCAATAGAATAAAGCATGTATCTTGATGTGAATTTCACTAATTGGTATGAATTGGTTATTTATCTGGGTTTTCCACTACCTTTATACTTTCCGTTGTGCTTTTCCTTAAGGATTGCGTGAATTCCATCCCTCATTGTGATTTCTCATGTTTCATCACATTGACTGCTTTACTTATATTCCCCATATGAGCTATTATGGAGTCATGTATGTAGACTAAAGAGCAAGTATTATCGTATCGTTGTAAGGCCGGCAATGTTGTTTGGAATGGAGTGTTGGCCCTTGAAGAAAACTCAAGTGAATAAAATGCATATGACAGAGATGAGAATGTTACGGTGGATGTGCGGGGTCTCCCTAAGAGATGGAGTTCCCAACTCAAGGATTAGAGATAGACTAAGCTGTTGATTAACTTCATGTCTCACTTTCTAGCACCCGAAGTGTCTTCGTAAATATGGCTGGTACAGGCCCTTGTTCCAACGAATCTACAACTAGTTGTGTTTTCTCCCCGATTAGCCCAATGAGCTCCCATTTATTCTCGTGAATTTCATGCTACTTTCAGCTTCTTGTCTGAAAGGGTAAAGGTAGCCTTTTGTCGAAGGAAGTCCTGTACTCTTTGCATGAAAGTGGAGCCTGTACTACCATGGAACGATTTACTACTCAGGGAAATTCATGCTACCAGTTGCTCTTTAATTTGCTTTCATGGAATCTGGGACTAACCTTAGCCTTTCCACGCATTCTTTGAGTATTTGATTTAGTTCATTTCCCAGGTTAGCTAGGATTTTATATGGGGATGGAATTCTGTTATGTTTATTGAGGCTCTCATATTGCTAAAAGTGAACCTATTTGTCTGTTATACCAACTCTTTACTATATTATTCTTCTTCAGGTTCTGATGTTGGTTCATCTAAGAAGCAAGACACTCTAGCTCCAAGATGTAGGAAAACTTATGCAGTGGCAATGGCTTTGGATTTTCTTCTATTTGTGCTTCCTATGCTTATGTTTCTCACTGTAAGTTCTTTGAGCTTCATCAAGAACCTCTGTAGAAAGGGCCTGTGTTATCTAGACCTTGTCTTTTACCAGCTCTTTTCATGTCCGTCAATGCTGAATTAGTGATCCGTTTCGGCTATGATCCTGTGTTTTAATTCAATCATTTGGTAGTTCAATATCAATGTTGTCAGGGACCCAGACAATATATGTATGATATATGTGTTATGAGTTCTCAACCCTATTAAGATAACATATAAATCACCGCTCATTTACTTGTTGTCCTGTGTTTCACTTTCATTTGTATTATCTAACGGCTCATGTCAACTGTTCATAAGATAGTCTTCTTTTGTCCCATGCTTTGACATTTAAGCATGCATTGGGAGTCATCCTAAGTCGATTTAGAGATAACCTTATTTTGTTGTTTGATGAATGAGTATTATCATCTCATCCCAGGTTTTGGCAGAACATATACATGCGTTTGCAGTAGGGCTGACCTTGATACTACTTTGTCGCATTCTTATAAGGTACTTTAAAAAAAAATCTTCTAACAAACACAAATATTGATTCTTTTCTCACGTTACATGGACGTGGACAGGTATGGTCCTCCTAAGAGGGGATGTTTTCCATGCAACAATTCTGTGAGGTCAAATGTTTCATCTTACAGAGTGGCTATGGTATGAAGCCTCTTGATTGTTTATGTTAGTTCCCGTTATAAAGTGAATTCTTATACTGTTTTTTTGCCTGACAAGGACAATTGATGC
>JAOVYX010003883.1:0-10652 GCA_035668315.1 Drosera spatulata
AAAAACCTTTTACTCGGGTTGTCGGCACATTGGATGTGGACTTCGAAGTCACAGTTGATGCTTGGGGAGATGGAGTCACAGTGGATGAATGGGAAGCCGAAGCCCTAGGAGCATCATGGGTGCTCTTCTGTGTCGATGTATCAGTCTGTTTAACAGCCGGAGCTGGTTTTGGTACATTAGACGTCCCTAAATGCAGCAAAGAAGACAATGCACAGCGAAATCAAGTCAATTAACATTATACACCTGCATCTCCTCATCACATCAACAGAAACCAAAGCAAGACATACCATAAGATGCTGGCTGTGGATGTGCACCGTTCTGAGCAGCACGAGGGGCAGCACCCCTATTTGACTCAGCTGCATTCACATTGCCTCCAGACGGCCTCGATTGCCCACTTTGTCCATTATTTGCCTTCCTATAACTGCAAAGAACGTCAAAACATCAAACCCAGCTAAAACAAATCAACAATCAGCAAAATTAGGGCACATCCCATCCCAACCCCAAATCAACCCCATCAAACCGGTTAGAAAAAGCAATGATGTAGATAATAATTGACCTTTGACGGGGCAAGGGGGCAGACAATTGGCTAGTGGGGGCGCTGGTGGTGCCGCCGCCTCCACTGCCTCCGCCGCTTCCACCACCGGAATACGGCCTGTGTTGTCCCGAGCTACCACCGGATCGGTTGTTGCCACCACCGGATTTCCTGTACTGTGAGTCGTTCTTGTCACCCCTTGATTGATTGTAGGACATATATATATCCTGATTCCTTACCCTCGCAAATTTCTCCTCTTTCAAATCACTCACTCACCTAATCAAATCGAACCCAACCCAAATCAATCAAATCCAACAAAATATCAAATTCAGGAATCGATTCAACAACGAAACCCTAGAAAGATCAAATAAGTAAAACGGGATCGAATCGTTTAATAGACAAGACAAGTTGAATCAAATTACGGTTAGGGTTTGAGAGAGGATACCTGAGAGAGAGCGGGCGAGGTGATGGTGATGATGATGACTAGCTTGGAATGGCGGCAGCGAGCATGGAATGGGAGGAGAGAGAAATGGTTAAGATGACGATGGCGAGAGAGAGAGAGAGAGAGTCAAATTGGGATTAATAGGTTCTTGAGAGGAGATCGGACAAGGAGTTGGGTGCAAGAAGAGTCGAGGTGGAGAGGTGTGGGGGCAAACCTGTGTGCATGTCACGCGATATGCACGTGAGGATATGTAATTGATTTTCTTTTTTAAAAAATAAAAAATTCTGTTTAGGAAGTTGAATGTGATCGTAATTTGAGGATGTGGGAGTGCAAGATGTGAAAAATGTGACTACAAACAAGGTGTTTGTGTAATAGATGGGAGTTTGTTTTGTGTAATGTTGTTTATTTTATAGGTATATGATGGTTGATGGATATGAAATTTTACAGAAAAAAAATTATCATATGAATATATCTATTGATAGATATTATGTGTTTGTATAAAATAAAAGTTAGGAAATAAAGATATAAGATCTAATGCTACGTTTGAATCACATAAATGAATTTGGGATGTAATGAAATGTGTTATTTTGTAGGAATCATGGATGGAATGGAATGAGTTGTTAGATTTCATCTAAACTGTTTGGTTGGCACGGTAGGAATAGAATATTCTATTTATCAACGAAGAAACAATAAATTAAAATTACTTTAATAATATTTAAGTAATAATGAAGATTAAAAAAAATATAATTATTACAGATAACTTTCCTAGGATATAATTTTTTTAAAAATATTTTCAAAAGATACAATACGAAAAAAAAAATACCCTAAACATACAATACCCCTCGCCCCTCAACCCTCAACCACTACCATCATCATTGTCGATGCTGCGTCATCGCCGTCGTCCTTTCCACGATCCCTTCCGGCGTCGCCATCTCCACCACCATTCGCCTTCCCCAAACTCCAACCACAAATTGCTCACTCTAAATCTCTTCCTTCACGACTTCATCTTACCATTTTCATTCTTCATCAACACAAGAGTTTCATAAATAAGGATCGTAATATTATATAACCCAAAAAATGATCCAAGTTTGTACGGACTCTAAAGATTCTCCATGCACTAACTCTTTGATTATTTTTATTTTTTTTTTGTTTTCTAACCCTAAAACCTACAATCCAAACTTCAATCTCCATCAAATACAACTTGAATTATTGGATGCACCACAAAATTCATTAACACCAAAAATCCAATGACATATACCTTAAATTTTTAAACTGACATACTGTTTCGGTTTGAACTGACACATTATTTCAATTTTTGAACTAACGCTGTGTTTCTATATAAACTCGCGCACTGTTTTTTCATTTTTTAACCGGCATACTGTTTCATTGAAGTGAAGCCCTATTTTAGGTCTACGAAATAGGACGTCAGAATAAAAAAATAGTGCGTCGGTTTAATTTTTTAATTTATTTTTTTAAATAAAAATTCATTTTTTTTTCAATTTTATGAATATTATATTGTAAGTTTTTGTTTACGCATTTGTAAAAAAAATTCAAAAAAAAAAAAACAACACTGTTTGTTAACACAACCACACTGTTTCATTCAAATAGTACAAATAGTGCACCTGAGTTGAAAACGTATGAATCTATTACCTCATTACAAAACTTGTGGCGATAGAACATGCCACATAACAATTGTTATATTGCAGATTTCGAGAATCAAAAACAAAGATTTAGTTAAGTTTGTCCACTCAAATCAAGAATAATTGTTTACGATTCGTTGAGTTCAATTGAATTCAAGAGTAAATTTGCATATGAATTTGGATTTGTTTACGAAAAATTTGAGTTGGATTCGATTCGATTTGGAATTCGATTTTGATTCTCCTTAGTATGGCTTTGATTCCTCGTCGTCGGTTTGGGTAGTTTTGATTTGGATAACTGAAATATGTAATAGATGAGAATTATTTTTTCGAAATATATTCGTTGGAAATTTTTTCTGTTACTTTATAATTTTTGGCAATATTAACTAATTATTAATAATAAAGATAAAAAAATATTAAGTTTGAAAATTAAATAACTTAATTTAATTTATTTTTATTTTTATTTAATTCTAATTTTAATTTTAAGTATATTAAATTCTATTATAATTTAATTTTAATATTATTTTGACTGTCATTCAAATTTTATTAGTATATTTGTTATATTCTAATTCAATTTAAATTATAATATCTATTTAATTTATATAATGTTTTTAAATTTAATTAATTTAAAAATTATTAAATAAATTTATAAGCACAAAACCGATTTCATTCGGCTTGAAATCATTGATTCCGGATCTTTTGGGCCTGAAACATGATTTCCTTGATTCTCCGAAATTACACATTCCATTGCGTCCTTCTTTCAGAGTTCCAAACTCTACCTAAAAGAATGTAAAAGTTTTAATATCGTATGTGTTTTGAACGAGGTTATTTATGAGTACTCCAACATAACCTCATATACTATTACTATAGAGATCATCGTTAAAACAATGTTCGAGTGATCTTATGATAAAATGTACATCTTGTTTGTGAAGACATTGAATGTTAAGAGCTATGGATGAAATTTATAGTGAAGATATTCAAGAGAGACTTGGTTGGAATCACTATTTCAAATATCTTATAATTACCATCTTTTATTTGATTCAGAGCTTTATCATCCCACAATCACATTTTTCTATAGTATTCTTTTTTTAGAATAAAAGGTTGTTCCAAAGAAATTGTTATATTTGATCCATTAACTCTAATATATATATATATATATCTAATTATACAATTTTTTTCCGTGTCGAATCAATTTTATGTCGAATCATCATGATGGTAAACAACAAACCAACTAATATTCTAATCTAATACATATCTATTCATTATGATTATATCTTTACTTAAAAAAAATTATACATAATAGCAAAAATAAATTATGAACATGAAAATATCACCACAATCTCGTATCGTTTCCAGACGTATAAGAAGAAAATAAATTTACAAAATATCAAAATAAATAAATCTTTCAGAAGTTAACAAATTATACATCCTTCGTTCAATAGATAAAATATTATATGTTATCTTACAGCAGTCATTATTAAGTTGTCACATTATTTATAATTAGGTGTGATATTCTACGTGCAATGCAAGCTCACTTTAACTCGTTCCAACTTCATTTCGACCTGCACCTGAAAATAAAACCCTTAATCCGTGATCATAAAGCTCAGTAACCTAGAAAGAAAAGTTCGATTTTCATGGGGTTCTCCATCGACTATGACAAATCGTGGAGAGCCCCTGAAGGAACCCCCAAAGGGAAGTAAGAAAAAGAAACTATATACTTAAGCCATATTAGTCAAACAATAACATTATAATAAATTTATATATCTTAATAATTACATTATATCCATTGAATGTGTCTTTTCCTTTGTGTTATTATTTGATAATTTAGGACATGATTTCACAAATCAAACTTTGAAAGAATAATTGAGTCCGACGACTTTGACGAAAACCATGGGGATTTAACAATTGAAAGGACAAGCCTCTCTAAAGCATATTTTGTTATATATATATATACATTATCCAACGGGTTAGTCATACTCAGCTGACATTTTCGGGTTTTCTGCGCAAAAGTTGCCCGATGGCCCAGCCACCCACGGCATCGCGGTGACGTCGCGTGCACGCAAAGAAGATAAATCGTTGCTTTCCTCTCCATAGCTAATCTTCACTTGCCCGTCACCACGACTCAACCAACACGACGCATATAGAGTATTCAACAAATGATGTTTCAACAACAAGTTTTTCAAGATAACGCAAACGATCCCCATGATGACTTTTTAAGAACTCCAACAAACGATCCTTTTGGATCCAAGGAAAGACGCCAAGAACAAACTTCCCGACACATGATCCATATTAGGTCAACTTGTATTGGTGCTTAAGAATTCCACGCTTTTAACTTTTCGATGTTAAAGATTTATATCGGTGTGTCTTTATATATTTATGATAATATCGTTTTTCGTTTATCTTCGTACAAGTGTATATTTGTACATATATGTATATATAACTTAATATTAAATATTATAGTTATTTTTCTCAATACTTAACATACAACATATATATAATGTGAATGATATGTTTCCCCCTTTCTCGATCGCATAAGAGACTTATTAATAACCTGATCGTCCTCGTAAACGTAACTTTGGCCCCCGGCATTACTTTCACAATTTAACGATAAAATTTATAAATCGTCAATATTGACCTAATATGCGAATAACGTTTAATAAATCCTAAAAATTTCTAATTTATCTCGATTTATGCACGATCGTTCCAAAATCCCATCTTGACGTAACGTTTAATAGTATTAGTCGTTTTTATTCATTTTTAAACCAAGTTGCAAATAATTCCCGCAATGAGCTTAACGATTTACGAAATGTCTCGATTATTTTCTCGCTCTTCCAGCGGCATCGCTTCTAGTACCCATCGTCCTCGATCACCACCATCGTCAAAACATTACCCACCCAACATATTAATCACGCATAAAGGATCGAGAATGGATTAGGTTATGTAATACCCCAAAGAAATGCTTTAATGGTTTGATAGTACTACCTATACCAACAAGGTACGCCTTCCTTTTCGGTAGCCCATCACTTTAAAACTCTGCAATTAAGCGTGCTTAACATGGAGTAATGCTGGGATGGGTGACCTCATGGGAAGTTTCTCAGGGTGTACGTGAGTGAGGTCAAAGCGCACTGAAAGGACTAGTGTTGGTCTGTGGGGCCAGTTGTCAGCCTGACGAGCGGTTCTTGGTGACGATCCGGTAACAAGAATTTGGCCGGGGGGTTACAATTCAACCCTAGTAAGGGTTTATATTGGCATGGGAGCGTAACAGAATTGATCGGACGGACGAAACTCAATATTTTGCATCTAGGATCTCGTCGCGCCCGCGACGAGGCTTTGTCGCGCCAGCGACAGGATAAAAATGTGAATTCCTAGGAAATGCAGCGTCGCGCCCGTGACTCCTGGTGTCGCACCCGCGATAACAATATTGTTCTTCCTAAAACTAAAATTAAAAATAGCAAATGACGTCCAAAAATTCCCAAAACTTATATATAGCACCTAAACACATAAATGTAGCTAATCGTGGCGAAAGTTTGCCGAAAGAACTCTCGAAGCACGTGAAATGGTGATGAAACGTGAAATGCAGCTCTTCGAGTTCGTGGATTATCATTCTCTTGATTCTTCTTCATTTTTGCTTCAAATTTCACGCCAATCTGCCATAAAACATCAACACACAGCAGTACCAACATTCCAAGACAAAACGACACTGAAAATGTAATTTAGACAATTCAAAAGAAATAAAACAAACGTTTAGAATAACGAAATGATGGGTGATTTCATACACATCACAACCCCCCCCCCACCCCACGCTATATTGTTGTACTTTGGTTAATACAGAAACTAAATGAGGGGAGAGTCCTTGTCTTTCACAGGGGATCTACTCCTTGGATGGACTTTCTCCTTTTGGTTGGGCTTTGCCTTAATGGGCTTAATCGTATACGTCAAAACCAAGTCAATGGCATGATCAAGTCCTTCTTTAGGGTATTTTTACCTTTATACCATCAATATCGCTCTAGATCATGCTCTGATAGCGTGGTTTTTCTGTGGTGTGGAGGGTGGGGGGTGGGGATAATCCATTGTAATCTATTGTTCACAAACAGAAGTGAAGTTCTGCTTTTGATTGTTAAATTAAAATAACAACATTGTTTTGTATTCAGAATCTATAACTTGTGTCCTCTGCCGCTCGGTCACAAAAAAGAGCTCAAACAAGATTAATTTGACCTCTTTTTAAGTATGGTGTTATCGACTTGTATTGTTGAACTAGGGACGGAGCTAGGAATTAATCAAAAGGGGGCCGATTGGTATTGAAATGTATCGTTTCTTCAATTTCTAAATAATAATAAAAAATTTATAAAATAAAATACATATTATGTTTTTAAATTTCTCACATAATTTAATAAAGCAATTTTTTATTATATATATATTACTCTTTTTGTGTCTTAAAAAACATCTTGAAATAAGATAAAGAACAAAAAAAGTTTAGAATTCAAGTACAATAATATGCCAAAAGTGGAAAAGAAAATACTAAAGGAGTAGCAAAAGGGGAAAAAACCAAAAGGAGACCTAAATTGACAAGATATTGCAAACTATGCAGGGCAGAAATCATGGGATTGGATCGAACCTGCACGCCCAAACCACTGGGCTATTCAAAATACACTCGAGCCTATAGTTATATAATATACCGGCGATGTGGCACAGACTACAGTCCTTACAAAATCAAGATATAATTGTCATGTATTTTATATTTAAAATTTTAAAAATAAATTGTAATCTAATTTAAAAAAATTGAGAGAAAGACTACAGTCAATATGACTGCAGTTACTGTAGCTCTTTTTTTTCCATAATAAATTTATACATATTTCCCAAAAATCATATATATAACTATATTATCGCCAACGCCCCCTCCCCCACTCCTCTCCCCGCAGCTCTGCCCCTACCTCCTGAGATACGATGTATCTCACTTGACATAGCAACAAATTAAATAACAAATACATAACGTATCTTAAAATACGTCTTGAACTTTCTACGATTGATGCAAGAAAACAAAGCGACTTGAAATACAACCTGACTCCGAGTAGAATCACAATAAATACTATAAAGTTGAGCTTGTACGATCAATGAAATGACTTGTTGAAATAGATTTTTGTAAGGAATGAAGAGATTGTGTACTTGTGTTGGAATTGGGATGGATACATGCTATTTATAGCAATCAAGGGCATCTATAGGCTTTGAAAAGTCACAACTCACAACCCAACCCAATTGAACAATCGGCACAACCCAACCCAATTGAGGAAGCTTTTCAGGACCAAACGCAACCCAACCCAAACAACATATTACCTCCGTCCCATAAAAAAACAACGTTGAGTTATGTCAGTAATAAAATTATTTAAGTTATAAATCATTCGCGGGATGATCAAACATCGTTTTATATAAAATTATCATGAAACAGTAATGATAATTAAAAACGTAAAATTATCGTGAAACAGTAATGATAATTTAAGTTATATATTTCAATCTTGAGTCAGTAATGTAATGTTCTTATATCATTATATAGTACAACGATGATATAACGTTGCATTTTATATGGAATGGAAGGAGCATTAATTGTGCTTAGGAGTGGATCAAACGCGCCTCGGCCCAATGCATCAATGTCCAGGAGCATCATGAGCGATGATTGGGCCAAGGGCAGACCAGCCCAGCCCACGTGCAAGGAATATGGGAATAAATTACAGTGTCAAGCCCAATGTATTGCCTGTAAATCATAGATGTAATGTTAGGAATAAATTACAGTATCTTCCTTTCTATAGAAGGGATTACTTTTTCATACAATTTCAACAGTTTATTTGATATACATCAAATAACATATTTTTTTCTTTAAACATAGCTAAAATGAAAACCTGAAAAAAAAAACGATATGTCTTTGATTTAACATATTTTTTTCTTTAAAAATAACTAAAATGAAAACCTGAAAAAAAAATATAAAAAACGATATGTCTTTGATTTATGATTGTTACTTTTATTTTTCTGAGTTCACCAGCCACTTTTGTAATTGATCCAATCTTCATGACAGATCCAAAGACATCTGGATTCATATTGATTGATTGAAAATATATAAATATATTTATAATTGAAATGTGTGGCTGATTTTATATTTCAAGTTTTAATTTTTATATTGTATATTGAAAAGTTTATTCTGTAAATTGATGAATATATACCGTCCAGACATTAATTTTTCAGCATCTAAAATTGATTTTGAGAATCTAAAGTCGTCCCGAAGCAATGTATAGGACCCATTTTAAAATATTACTCTCTTTTTCCAAATAAATTATGACAAATTACTAAATATGGATGTGTCATATAAATTATAACGTTTTCAAAATTGACAACTTTTGAGTAACCAAAACTCCAAAATACCCCTATTTTATATTACATCATCTTCATCATCATTATTTTTTCTTTCTTTACCCACTTACAATTCTAAGACTTCGTTCTCTTATGTCTAAATGGATAGATCACCAGTCCAGATTGATATTTGTTCACTAATCAGCTTATAACTCATTGCATACAACTCCAAATTAAGATTTATAAACTATTCTGAAAAGTAGACTTAAAGAGCTTTCCAGTGATATAAGGATCGTTTTCTAACTCTTACTGAGTGATTCTGAATTAAGTTATAAAGCCAGCTCTATAATCAGTTTTTTACGGATTGACAAATCCAAACGTTTTGCTTTATATCTTAAGATTCATAATTTCAAATCATGAAATTTTAACTTCATTAAAAACTATACATATAAAGCTTCAATATATATTAAAATCAGAATTTATTTCAAATCTTATAATTTTTCATTCCCATATGAAAAACAGAACGGATTGCAATGGGGTTGGGTTACCTCTCAAACGTTTTTTATGTTTAAGATTTTGTTTGATGATAACTCTCACTCTACACGTCGAATCTTCACATAGTTAAATATGTCGGGTTCCTGACTTCATCTCGGTCGTCGTGGTAGTCTTGGATTAGAGATTCGCTTAGTCTAGAATAAGATCCGATCAAAGTAGTGTGAGTTTTGAAGTGATAATCGTATGTATGGAACTTAAATTCGTGATAACTTGTGATCCGGAAATCGGATTAACATACCGTTCGTGGCATTGGATTTCTTGATTTGTCATCTTTGTCGTGACTATCAGTGGGTAAATATTTATTCTTCCTATTTGCGTTTTTCAGTAGATTGACACGTGGACAAATGTAATTGGTTGAACATCAATTATAGATTTAAAACATGTAAGATAATGACACGTGTGGAGTTTTGATTAGTTAAAGCCGATCATTCGCTATAAATTTCACCGGATGAATTGACACGTGTCACAATTTCAATGGTAATTGACTGTCTTCTGAAAAAAAAAATAGCGGAAGCTCTGCTTACGGAGAACATTACATCGGATGGGATTATTTTTTGTAATTCGTATGTGTCTTGGTTCGTTTGTGACTTGTTGTGATTCTTGAGAGAGTAGGTTGACTGGTTTGTGAGAATTAGGCCGCGCAGGATCGAAAATTCGTTATCAAAATTTCGGGGTATTATGTCACCCTCAACTTTTTAGAATGTTTCGTCCTCGAAACAAAAGCATTAATTAAGTAGGAGCGAGAATGAACTAACCAAAAAACAGATGCGGGCAGCATTTCTGCATTGTTTTCTCTTCCTCCCATGTCACCTCCGAGGTCAGATGATTTGCCCAGAGAACTTTCACCAAGGAGATGATTCGGTTCTTGAGGACTTTTCACGTCGATCTAGAATCTTTTAAGGTTGTTCTTTGGTTGTCGGTGGCGGTTGATGATGATCGGGGCAGTCAACGATGGTTAGGGGGGATGGATGACGATGGTCGACAGTGGCCGATGGTGGTGATCGGGGGCGATCTAGGCAACGGTCGGCATCTGTCGACGACGATCGGTTAAATGCTAGTACCATTGAAATTCGTATCATGACAGGAGGGATAACTAATGAAACAGGTGACCGAACCAGAGGAAGACCCAGGCCTTGTTGAAGACAAGGGT
>JAOVYX010003884.1:243-10650 GCA_035668315.1 Drosera spatulata
CCCCGGGTCTGCCAAAAAAATGTATACTTTCAAGGAATCATATGTAAACATCAAGATTTTTTCAAAATTTAAGGGGTTAAGTGGTTATTTTTTTAGTTATGGGGGTAAAGTGTAAGCGGATGATATTTGAGAGGGGTTAATTGTTATTTTTCCTTCCTAGAATTGAATTTTTTTTATAGCAAAAACAAAAACACCTCCATGTTCTATTTTCTGTAGGAGTGCGTAATACTCCCTTCATCTCACATAACTGACAAGTTGACTTCCGTAGTTTTCAAAATGAAGTTTGACCCACTGTATTTTGAAAATGTATTATGAAATGTCAATGATTGTTTGAGTTGCGTATTTTAAGCATATGCTGAGAAATTTTTTTATCCTTTTTTTTTGTGAGAACAAAACTCGTATAAATGTGTTTAATAATGACAAATGTGTACTTGTAATTTATGTGGTTAGGACGGAGTACCCCCCTTATGAATGAAGGAGCATACTTAGTAGTAACTTATTTTGTGTTGAAGTATCTGTTTTAATATTCTCCCGTCTCCACACACACAACCCCCAACCTTTGAAGAAAAACAATAAAAAGGAAACTATTTCCTTATCTGGAAACTGGTTCTAACTGCAATAGTTCACTCAATCCCTTTCAACATCAAGTGTGGACTTTTTTTTTATATGATACAGTAAATCTCACTACCCTTACATAAAGTATGGGCATTCTTGTCCCAAAAAAAAAAAAAAAAAAAAAAAAGAAGAAGAAGAAGAAGAAGAAGAAATATGGACATTTTGGAAAATTGCAAAAAGCTCAACACTGACCACTTCCTGGTCAAAAGATTTCTTTCTTTTTCCTTTTTTTCTTTTTTTTCATCTTTTTTTTTTTTCTAATGGATGGAGTATGTCATTGATTTGAACAACTGAGAAAGGTTCTATTTGCTTACGGTTTCAACAATGATTTGAACTTTATGTATATGGATATTATGTGCAACTGCATCGGAGGAACGAACTACAACGTTGTATTGGTAGTCTGCAAGTCTTTGTAGTTGATGTGTTATGGATAGTCTTTGTAGTTGATGTATCATGGATAATCTTTGTTTGTTTTCTGATATATAAGGCTCAACTTTACTGACCATACAAATTCTCACCTCCGTTATTAATTTGATGTCTCTTTATTTGGTAGACGTGGATAGTGTTCTGCTAAAAACTAAAAAAGATGCTGGCTTGTCTGTAGCTGAACATGTAAACATGATTGATGCCAGCTCTATTCTTGATTTTTCAATGTGATTCTGATATATTCATCTGGATCCAGATGCTGTTTACCAGGGCTGTGACCTAATATTTGTAGTGTGGTAGTGGTTTAGTTTTCTGCTTTTATGCAATATTTGTAGTTTGTACGATATTCACCTAATTTGGTTTTGGATGTCAGGTGGTCCTAATCCTGCAGCGCAGTTGACTGGTTTCAGTTTTGCACCCAATGTGCCATCAAATCCTTTTGCATCATCATCAATTTTTAGCCAGTCATCTGCTGGTGCTTTTTCCACTCCTACACAGACCTCGTTTCCTCCCAAGCCTACTCCCTCTCCTTTTACTTCACCATTCAATGCCTCTAGTCCTTTACCAGGAACACCTTCACCCTTCAGTACATCTGTATTCGGGGGCAACTCTACTCCTCTTTTCAACTCATCGAGCTCTCCTTTTGGGCCTTCATCGAGCTCTCCTGCTCTACCAGCAACGTTCAATTTTAGCACTCAGCCATCTCTTTTTCAGTCAACTACAACTTCAGTTGGTTTGGGATCCAATTTTGGACAAACAGCCCCATCTCTTTTACAAAACCCTACCCAGTTTCACCAACCAAGTACGTCGAGTTCTTCCAGCGGTTTCGGAGGAAATATTTTTCCAGGCTCTTCACTGTTCTCCAATTCCCCATTCAACGTGTCTCAAGCAAGTACGGTAAGTCCTCCACTATCACAGTCGCTTTTGCTTTGATTTTGTTACCGCCTTTATGTTGTTTGCTTCATCTGCCACAACAATAGGAAGTTAAAATTGAAATATTTCGTCAGAGTTTTCATGCATTTCCGAATGTCGCGATGTTATGATGCTCGTCTAATTAAAGTTGCTCGTCTAATTTTTGTACCTTTTGTCTAAAAGGGCTGACTTAATGGTAAATAATTCTTCCCCGAATTGTGCAGTCGGGTTCGAAATCAAAACCCCTTGAGGCATTAGGAAACAATATCTATGATGTAATGTTACAAAAGAGGTAAGATTGAGTGCATCTGTCCTCTCTTACCCAGGACTTGGCGCAATCATATGGCTTATTGCCAATCAAGAGACGTTGTCTCAATGGTAAATAATGCTATCATTTGGTTAGGTGTTCCACACTTCCTTAGGGAATTAAGAAATATTTTCCCTGTGTAACATCACAAATAGGATCCAACTGTGTATATCTTGTCATTACCACAACTTGCACTTGATTAGATTGTGTGGCTTGTTGCCTTTGGCTTTCTTTCGTCTTGACGTAAAATTTTGTTGCTACCGATTGTTTTTTCTTCTTTGTTTTTGGCAAGTTCAACTATAATATTTTTATTTGGATACTATTAGAGCTATTTGCATGTTCTTGTAAAGTTAAGAGGAAAAGCAACTCAAACACTCATCAGATGATGGATATATAAATTAGTCATATCAAGCTAGCAAATCTCTTCTTGAAAAATAAGAAGTCCGACTTTATTATCAATATATGAATTGGTGAAACAAAAATCTGAGGTCTCTGTCGTTCTTTACCAAAGGAAATGATTGTTCATGACCCATCCGCTCTCTTGCACCCTTATGCAATTTTTTAACTTGTTGAGGAACCAGTTGTATCAACTGCTCAATCTTAGGTAGAAGACCCGTACTCCCGTAGTGGTATCTATGTAGGAGAAAGTAGGACTGATTTCATTGAGCAGGGAGAAACCCCACTGACAAAAAACATTGTTGTGGGGTTTCTTTGTGCTCATTGGTTTTTCTCCACTAAGGCGGATTTCTTCTTGGCACTAGGGTTTTTTCCCCTCTTGATAGCGGGGTGTCTTTACATTCAGTAGGGTTTCTATACGCTCGGTGAGATTGTTGTAGCCATGTTAGCTTATTTAAAATTAGCACCTATGTGCCATATATGGGGTTGGAGGATATTTGTCATGACACATGTGTCTCTAGTTAAAATCTAATGGCTGAGATTAAAACAAAATCAATGAAATACTAAGATCAAATTACTCATGTTATAACCTCAATCATTTATTCTTCGGTTTTAATCTCAACCATTGAATTTTAACTAGACATATATGTGTCATTTCATATACATTTTTCCCTATGCATAAGAGGACGATGTCCTATTTAATGAAGACTAAGTAATTAACTTAAATATGTAAGTGTCTTTGTAAAAGAGAGAAATAGGAAATAACTAATAAGGCACAGAATCATTCACCAATACAAGGACTCGGGAAGGATAATTTCAACTCTCTCCTGAAGCCGTAGCACTCGACACAACTCGTTACAGAATTAGTAAGTTTATGTTTGGTCCGTAAGGGTAGGTCTCATCTAGTGTCAAAATAAAACTTGTGAGTGAGATTATGTAGCAGGCAATGCCATCAGGATGACATAGCTGACTAGCCGCCTAATGAGTCTGGAGAGAGATAAAACATGTTGGTCATTGGTTGGAATATATTTAGTGGTTAAACATGTTGGTCATTGGTTGGAATATATTAAGTGGTTTGTGATTTAACAATCAGTCAGGTCAGTGATCAGGGTCTTTGACCGAAATCCGAAAGAGGATCTTAGAAGGTATCAGTTTTTTGTATTGGCATGATAAAACTCCATGCTAAAAATGGAGTTTGTTGAGAAAAAAGCAATCAAAAGGAGTAGAGGACCAGAACACAAGACCGAGGGGGTAAATGAGGAGGATGACAGACAAAGAAATAGACGAGGAATATAACCCTTTTATTTTTTTGAAGTGCAATGAAAGCAAAATTTGTCCCGTACGAAACTGCGCTAGTTTATTCTAGACTTAGAGGATATAGGAATGACTAGGGTCTGTGGCTTTTATGTTGGTTCCTATTTGTTCACAACTGTAAAGAGATGATTCTGATACTTAAATTCCTGCATTAATTTTTTTTTTCCCTTCTCATTGCAGCCACCAACTTTGACATCTTTGCAAGCAACTCTACCACTACAGACTCCTGGTGCATTCAATTTTTCTAATTCGAGTCAGACACAATCTGGTAAGTTTGGTACATTTGATGTGTAATGTATGTGCTTTTAGGCTTTGTTACCTGTTTTTAAAATTCTTGCTCTAATTTTCATTTCTATAATCCTTAACAGTTGGCACCAATACCTTCGGTGGTGGAGCTAGTCTTTTTGGTCAGAATCTTGCTCAACCGTATGTTTCCTCTGCTTATTGCTGCAAATTTGCTTACTCATTTCCTGGTTGACTGATCCTTCTTTCCTGATAAATGTGTACACATGAGTTTTGGGTGCTAACATATGCTCCTGGTATTGGTTTTCGTGTTCAGGACTTCTATCCAGAGCTCTTTATTGGTTCAACCAACGGCTATCACAAGTCCTTTTGGAACTCTTCCTGCCATGCCTCAGATATCAATTGGTCGTGCTGGAACATCCCCTTCAGTTCAGTATGGAATTTCTAACGTGCCAGTAAGATCGGTTGTCTTCTGTTTACAGTAAACTATATGGTGCATTCCTCCCATTCTCAATGTTGACTTTTCTTTGTTAGGTTGTGGAGAAACCTGCTCCCGTCAGAGTATCATCCTTGTTAACTTCGCGTCACTTGTCACAGAGGAGGATCAAGTTGCCTGCCAGGAAGTATCATCCGGAGAATAATGGCTTAAAGGTGATGTTGGCCAAGTAGGTTTATTGTAGTTCCACATTTTCTTCAGTTACTATGACTAAACATCTGCAAAATCTGCTGCCAGGTTCCATTTTTTCAGGATGGTGATGAAGTACTCGGTACTCCTAAAGCTGATGCTCTTTTCATTCCGAGAGAAAATCCTAGAGCTCTAATAATTCGTCCAGTGGATCAATGGCCTTCCAAAAGAGATTCAGATAAATCACCTTCTTTGGATGATACTTCTATGCCGGTTTATGGAAATGGTAAGTTATCCTAATGTGTTATTCCATAAATCTATAGCCTTACCAAAGAGGCAGTACACACAATTCTTTGGAATTTCGATAGGAGGTGATTTGAATACCCTGCTTGCATGTTTTAGATTGCACTTGGAGCACCTTCCTGCATCAAGTTATTTATTGCTTAAAGACAGGACAGTAATTTCATGTTTAGAGTGGTGTGTGCTGTGCATAATCTACTTTTTTAACCTTCTTTGCCTAGGTGGTGCCTTGGTAGGTGTATGCTTCTAAGTATCAAATGCACATCAAAATTATAATCTGGTCCCAAAAGAAGACTTAGAATAGTAGTTCTGATATGTTCCGAGAGTAGGCAGTTCTGGAACGTGTGGTTTTATTAGAGGAGAAGAAGTAAATCTGTAGGCTGTCAAAGAAAGCTATACGAGAAATGACATTGTAATTGTATAATTTTAAGAGAATGCAGACTTCTTCGTTACCTTAAAAAAAATAATGAAATGTTCAATTTACCGGCAAAACAATGTTGTGCTAACTCTTCATTGGTGTCTGTTTCTATGCTTGCCTCTGCTGTTTCTGTGTTGTCTCTTCTCTTATTCTTGAAGCAAACAAATTGATCATTTTTTCATTTGGCAATCCAACCTGCTGTATTAGAAACTTATCAAGAGGTATTGGCCGGGTGTATCATATGCACCAAGGAAATAAAGAATCTTAGGCCGCCTTAAACGTGTACATTTCCGTCAATAATTAGGTTGCAAATGATGTTTCCTATTGTTTTCCTTCTCTTACAGGATTGCAACATGAGAGCCCTATTAAATTTGTCTTACTATGTTCACTGTTTGAAAGAACATGTTTTGCCCCTTGGTTGCATTGATTCCTTTGCTTTTGTTGTGAGAACAGAAAGAGAGGATGGAATTGATGGTCAAGACAATTCAGTCAGTCCTAGCCAGAGCAATGGAACTCATGATTCTGTGGGGAACCAAAAAGGTGATTTGTACATAACGCTTAACGGACACAGAGCTGGGGAAGCTGCGATTGTGTATGAGCATGGGGCTGATATCGAGGCAATGATGCCAAAGCTGCGTCACTCTGACTACTACACAGAGCCACGAATACAGGAGTTGGCGGCCAAGGAGAGGGCACACCCGGGGTTCTGCCAGCGTGTGAAGAACTTTGTTGTGGGCAGGCATGGGTTTGGAAGCATCAGATTCTTGGGGGAGACTGATGTGAGGCGGCTGGACCTGGAGTCGCTCATTCAGTTCAACCACCGGGAAGTAATTGTGTATATGGATGACAACAAGAAACCCCCGGTCGGCCAAGGTCTCAATAAGCCTGCTGAAGTGACACTTCTGAACATCAAGTGCCATGACAAGAAGACTGGACAGCAATACACTGAAGGACCCAAAATCAAGAAATACACGGAGATGCTGAAGAAGAAGGCTGAGGATCAGGGTGCTGAGTTTTTGTCATATGATGCAGTTACAGGAGAGTGGAAATTCAAGGTGAACCACTTTAGCAGGTATAGCCTTTGTAATGTAGATGATGAGATGACTCTCGATGGAGCTCTTGACGAAGTTTGCTGATGGAACACGGCTGCTGCCTGTGAAATTTGCAGAGGTTTAAACGTTGCAGAATATGTTGTAGTTAAAGTTTGCCCCTTTTTTTCCTGGGTTTGAACGTGTCCAGAATATGAGAATGAACCTGATCTAGCTTTTTTTTCCGGACGAGGATTGTGCTATAGCTTTCAATCTGTCTGATTTGTGTAAAATGTCATTAAGATGTATTTTCGTCCTTTCTTCTTATAATCGATATGAAGTTGTGGGTTTTGAATTTGGGAAAGTGCATATTGACATTCTGATCTTTATCCGTTTCACACTTCGACCCCTCATTTTTTAAATAGACATGTAAACTCTCTGTTTATTCTTTCTTCAACTCCGTTAACTAACAAGATAAAAAGTCAATTCTATCCTTTATATCAAAAAGGAAAACCCCCTTTGTGAACCCTTTGCCAATCTCATCATTCCCAAACGATGAATCAAGAATTCTGAACTCCAATTTCACAACAAAATTTGTATTGAAGTTGTCCGATTTCACACTCAGTTCTGATAATCATCATGAGAGAAATTTTGCATTTTGAAATCCAGATACTGCTCATAATTACCGACAGTACCAAATGTGAACACTGAATGGTGTCGAAGAACAATGATTGTATCGGACATTTGATTCGTCTCAATCAACACCTTTTTCTCTATTACTCATCAAAATAAACACCTTATTCCCTGCTCTGCTCTCCGGTATTATAATTTTTTTATCGAGCATACATGACGATATAAGTCTATGATACTGTATAAGTTTTGATCAATATCATGAAACGATCGAACGTTATTTTTTTAAAAAATATTATAAAATATTAATTATAGTAAATGACATATATTATAGTCATATCTCATTAAAAAATTTAAATTGTGTCGTTTAGACTAAAACTGTAAATGAACCGAATCGAGTCGAATTTTTACGAACTGGATAATTACTATTCATTTCGAGTCAAACATTAGTCGAACTCAAACATGGGGTAAAAAATCAAGTTCGAGTTTTATCTACATCTAGTAGCAACCCCCTCATTGAGTAATTTGTCGAGTAACGAGTCGAATCAAACGCAAGACGAACCCGAATCGAACAACTATATTTTCATAAAATTAGTTACAAAATTTTGATGAATTAAAATCGATCATTAACAAATAACATTAGGTATTAGTTACAACAAAAAATCAATACATTTAAGTGTATCAATGTCAACATTATCAAGAAGGCAATAGAAATTACAATAAAAAGCATCGATTATCAAGATTTCAAAAAGAAAAGGGGGAGTTTGTTGCTAGCAACAAGTTGTGTGTTGTTAAAACACATGATGCAGATTTATTTTAAACTGTTTTTGTTTTTGAAATTCCATAATCATTTAATTTTCACTTTCCATTACTCCCTAAAAACACATAATGTTAACATCATATTCCCTTTATCCTTTCAAAAACCAATACTACTTGCTTACATATAAACTCCAAAAATTATCGATGCATCAAAATAACTGCACTTCCTATAATTTCCATGTCCTAAATTGTCGATATTACTAACTATAATTCCCTAATTCGAGCTAAACGACTTCATGTCATGATGAAAATAAGAGAACATAGGAGAGATTGGAGTTGAATGTGATAGTCGCCTGCTAGGATTTGGTATGAATTGTCTCTGCGTCAAGAAATCGACTTTGATTGTGGTCAACTTTGATATTTTGTTTCTGCGTCGAGAATTTGAAGAGATTGGGTGTGTTTGTTTTTGGTCCAAAAGAACTCGGAGGGATGGAATTGTTTTTGACACTTTGTCTTTTTCAAATTATAGTCCTTTTCGAAGAGTTTTTAAAAATATAAACTCAATTAGAGAAATTTTTTTTTTTAGGATTCGTTGACTTATATTTTATATAATTAGATCTTTTAATATTTTCAAATTTTTTAATTTATAATTGTAATAAATAAATAGGATTAAAAAGATACAATTTAAAAATTTACTATTATAGATAAATAAAGAGTTGACGAACTTCTCGGTCGAACTCAAACTGTTCATGAACAATTTTCGAATAGTTCTTGAACTTTTTGAGTCGAACTCTTCGAGTTCATCGACCCTAAAAAATCAAGTCGGGTCGGGTCGAGTTCGTTTTCATTTTCGAATCGAGTAAAACTAGAACTATTCACGAACAATTCAATCCATCTATAGCTCTAGTTTAAACGAGTAATAAACCCCCTCAAATTACATGTTAAATAGTATAAGAAGAAAGAAACGTTGCAATAAATATGGGACAAAAATAATATTACTCTCTTCGTCCCAAAAAAATTATAACTTGTTAATTTGACACAATAATTTATGCGTTTGTTGATTTTGATTATAAAAATTAATTTATCCTTTGACTTATACGAGTGAGATGAGTGAGAAAAAAAAATAATAAAATAAATTATTATGATATAAAATAAAAATATAAAAATTTTTTAATATTTTTATATATAAAAATTTTCAAAAAGATAATAATATTATAATTTATTTAAAACATAGTTATAATTCTTTTGAAACTTAGGAGGGAGTAATACCGCCTTTGCAAATCCCATGCTTCTACACGGAACAACTTCTCTTCCCCTTTTGTTCACAGCTTGAAGATTGAAGCTCAGATGGGTGTTCCCTTTTTTTTTTCTTTTTTTTTATAACAAGATTCGTCAAATTTCTTGTTACAAGTACGAGTGTTAGACATCTTCAGATGACGAAGGACGACAAGAGGTAAAACTTGATTCCCCTGAACGACCCAAAACCCACATCGAATCCGAGCCATTTTCCCACATTTGATATCGACGATTTCGATTTCACCTAATCCAGGCCCTAAAGTTTCAGTTTCTAGGGCATGAAGGGGTATATGTTCTTGGTGACTTTGCTCCCACTTGTAGCTTGGGTGAGGGCTCGTCGACTCTTGCTGTGATGATTGGTGAAGTGATGAGCCGATGATTATGTTTTGGGTATTCTTCAAGTGTGGTTGTTGCGGTTACTGATTCAATTTCTTAGGGTTTTTGTGTGTCGAGTGTATCAGTTGGAGTTTGTGTGGAAAGGATGGGTTTGCTGATGAAGGAGGTGTGGTTGGTGTGTATGGGGTGGGGTAATAATGGAATCAAATGAGATATTTGGGTCAAACTTAGGGTTTATGAGTTTGATTTGGTCAAAACTAAACGAATTCGCATAAATGGAAGGGCCGCCTGTTTTGTAAGAAGAGCGAAACGAATAAAAAACATGATGTCAATATGTAGTTTTCCCTTTTCAATTGGAATTATTCAATATGAAGATAAAATATTCCGTTCGTTTCAAAGTTATAATACGTAATTTTAGGAGTATCGTTATTTATCTAAACGATACGATTTAATTTTTTTATTGGTATAAGATTATAATACATAATGTTTATTATCATTAACGTTTGAGGATATTTTTTCGAAAAGTAATATTTGATAGTTTCGTAATATCCATCAAAATTTCTATCATTTCGTATTTTTTTTAAAAAATAGAAAATAAAAAGAAAATAAGGAGTGAATATTTGGTCATTCTTGGGTTGGGTGGTTGGGACGTGGTAAACGTGGTAATGGTATAGCACAAAATGACATTTGGGGATTGGACAACCCAACATTACAAGTTGTCAGTCTTTTTTTTTTTTTTTTTTTGATGACGAGGGTGTCCGGGCCAGCTCGCGCGCACCTCGACTAATCCCTCGGACACTGG